>JAJQWJ010000007.1:20830000-20860000 GCA_023637945.1 Phaethornis superciliosus | reverse complement strand
AATATGACCTTGTACCATTTAACAGAGCACAGCCTCCAAATAGCTAGTAAAGACACACAGATGGTGTTCTGCCTATGTATTTTAGTCAGATGGTTGATTTTCCCCTTGGTAGCTTTGTAATGCTCAAGAAAACATTTTGCCAATCTATCTGCATTTGATTAGAATACAAACTGACTAATAGATAAATAATCTGTGGGAAAGTAAATAGCCTTAAACTGCCTTCACAATTCATTGATCAACTCAGTCAGCAAACTTTTCTATATTGTCACTAATGTTCTAAATATTTTGGAGAGAAACACGCCAGAAGTGTAGAGTATTTCCATTTCTGTATCACATAAGGTCATTATGAACCCTCCTTGAATTGATATTGATCCTTCAGCTTGCAGAAATATTCCTCCAATTTATTTTACTTTTGTTGCCGTAGGAATTGTTACTGAAGGTACAAGGAAGAAAATAAGCTCATGCAGAATGGAATCCACATATAAAAATACGGTGTAAGGCATCTGCAGTGATAGGCTGACACAGCAAATGCTCTTTAACCATTTCAAGTTCCTTAAAATCCAGGTCTGTGCCAGCAGCCAGGAAGCCCTGGCCAACCACTTGAGCATTTCTGTGGCTGCACCCCCAAGATTTGCACAGTTGGAAAAGACAGCAAGGAGCTTTCTATCATTAAATGTAAGAGACCATCAAATATCTAATCCTGCAGACACCATTAGAGCATATTTTGTCTCTCTTCTCAAAACCAATCCTAACCTTTGGGACTATCTCAAGTTCAGGATTGTGCATCAGCCCTTCCTGGACACTCTTTGCCAAGAAGGCTGCTGGGAGGGATGAAGGACCAGCAGTGTGCCAAAATACCTTCACTAGGGAGCAAAAAAAGAGGCTGAATGAAAGAAAGCAGTAAGAAGGACAGGACATAGCAGGGGGCTTAGCCAGCTCAGACCTCCCCAAACTGGGGGAAATTCCATCCAAACAGTGGCCAGAAACCACTTGGATAAGGGCTAAGGCATCTCCCAGTACCACTACCAGGTCAGGTTCTCACCAAATTCAACAGGCACCCTCCCAGAGTGATGCCAAGGAAAGCTGATGGTAAGCAAAGACATGAGTAACAATCTAGCTGTCTTCCTCTCCTTACAGCTGCTGTGATAAGGGCAAAGTTTTCCACTTCTGCTGCCCCAAAGCTGAATTGAGTCTTGGAAAGAAATGTGTGTATGTGTGAATGTGGAACCTGCATTTTCACACCATCTCAGTTTCTGCTGGCTTCTCACTTTGGTTAACATTTGAAAAATCCATTTCCCAGAGCAACTTTTTAGAGAGAATGAATTAAAGCTGGAAGTGAAAGGGATCATTTACAATTTTATTTACTTTTGGGTTTGCTACTAGATAAAAATAGAAAAGAACCCCTCAAACATTTCAGTGGCTAGCTTTCATTTTACCAGAAAAAAAAAAAAAAAAACAAAACAAACCACAAAACCAACAAACTCTTAGGTGTATGGTTAGGAGAAATAGTTATCAAAAGCTGGTTTAGCAAAACCTGCCCGAACCTTTCAAATGATCACAGCTCAATGGCAGATAGGGAAGGCAATGTCTAAGACAGAAATTGGGTCAGCAATCTGCAATAGCATACTTGCCAGTGTGATCAGCATCAACCTACAAGCTAATAGGGACATCAGGATCTCCCAGGTATAAGTATGGTGGAATGACTGCAGTGAAAAAAGAGCCTGTGGAGGTCTGGGGAAGCAGAAAGGCTGGGTCGTAACAAGGACCAGAGACTGTAATTGCTGTTGAAAAAAGGAAAAAAGTTAAAAAAAATAAAATAAAAAAAATAAAAAAAAGAGAGAGAGAGAAACAGGTGATGTACTTGTCTTACTTTCTATATCCTTAATGAAAGGCACTGTTTTTAAAATGATACTTTTATGCTTAAAACATAAAGTTTTAGATAGACAAAATGTTTGCCAGGAATCCATCTTAAATTAGATTTTGGTTTATCTGCTCTGTTTTATAGCACATTCTATCTAAATATATATCTATATCTTAAAAGAAAAATAAAAGGAAAGAAGGAATCAAGAGTCATAAATTTCCAGCAATACCACAAAATTCCTCATTAATTTTCCGAATGCTAAAAGTTTCCATTGATTAACAAAATGAACAAGGTCTGTACAATTTTTGAGAAAACAAACATGATCTAGTAACAGATTCTTATCTCTCTTCTTGGGGCTTCTCAGTGCATTCATTTAATGGTTTTGAATGTAGGTTACTTAACAGAAACATTAAATGCCAGTGCTTTGCAACAGTTTTGTTACTGTCTTTTTAAAGTAAACAAACAAAAAAATACATTCAAAAAAGCAAGGCTGTTTTGCTCATGAGATGGCAGAGGCTTTGGGCAGTTGCAACATGCACTGCTCCTGCTCAGAGACATTATCCAACATCAGTCAGCTGTCACCAAAAGAGTTGCACAGAAAGCATTAAAGGATAAAAAGAAACGGGAGGTGGGGGAGAACTGAGCAAAATGCCATACATGCCAGCTTGTCTTTCCAGGAGGAAGACACCAGAGTGAGTATACTAGAGGGATGAAAAAGGGGGGGTAAAGAGCACTAACATAGAGAAAAACTTGACTTCAGGGGAAAAACAGCAGCTCTCTGAAACTTGTTTAGCAGGTTCGCATTCCTAATGTAATCTGATTTACGTGTTCATGTTGTTTTTTGCCCTATTCCTTACTTTGCTTTCTAAGAGAAACGTAACAAAACTGAGGTAGAAATAATGGTGGGCACACTCCAGCCTGGGAGATTGTTAATGGATGCTAAACAAAGATTGCATTAAGGACAACGGAGCCATACATACACAACAAGAACTCAACTTTACAATTTGGGAAGGGAAATAAATGTACTTTGAGGGTTCAGTTTTGCTTTGTTATTTGTACTGTTTGTTTGGTCACATTCCACTGTGTTGCTATAAACAGCTCTGCAACCCATAGCTCTGCCAGCGACCTACTGATCCCACTCCCTACAGCTTTCCCCAAACAACCTCAAAACTACAAGGAGGGCCACACAGTTGAGGCCAGCAGTCACAGCTTAAGGTAATTTGCCTCTCGGAGTCCTACCAAATCTCACGTTTGACTGTTTTGAATGCTAACATAAACTGATTAAGTGGCTCTTTTTTCATCTATGCACCTTCTAAAGACTGTATCACATAATTATCAAGAAGCAATATGCTGAAAGCCCTTACAGTTTACCAACAAGAAAAAACATTCTGCTCTGGTTTGATTTGACAAATTGGCAAAAGAACCATTTCTGAACACTGGGAAATCCTTCTGTTTCTATTTTTGAAAACTGTAAAGCTTCAGTCATATCACACTTTAGTTTCTTCCTGGATACATTCAAAGTAATTTTTCTTGCCATTTTCCAATTGTTGAGGTAAACATACATATTTAATATAAAGTAACATTGAAGCCTAGCCTATAACTCTCAGCAGTACATAGTGCTTTCAACACATTCCTTTGAGGTACTGTACAAATCACAATCACTTTCCTGAGTTTTTGCAGACAGAACATTAAAAGAAATGAACTGCAGAAATTAAGGTCCAGATTACCATTACCCTGTTTTACCTGTTCTTAGTTTAACACCACAGAACAGACAGGATTGAGGAATACTGTTGCTCTTAGAATAGCAAAAATCTGGTTCTCTGTCGCAACACAACCGTTCATCTCTTTAGTCCAATAATGTTTGAAGTTAAAGCTCTTTATATTAGCACATGCCACCAATGTAATTGTGAGGCAAACAAAAAATAAAGCACCACTTCAGGCACTTGACAGCAACTAAATCTCAAGAACAGCAGAATGGAATCAACACACAGGGTTCATGTCCTTCTGAAATCAACCCACTTGCACCTTGCTCCTTGGTGAGTATTGTCTAGCTTGAACAGAACTGAGCATCAACATGCGCTTTCTGTCATGTGTGGCTTTCTCAGATCAGCAGCTCTTGTTTGATGCACTTTTCCTTCAAGTCTACCCTGGCTCTTTAGAGGCAAGGTAAATTGTAGTCTTCCCAGTACCCTTTGCAATTATAACACTACTGAAAAGGGTTCTCTACCCTATGTAGCAGGTTCTGTGTGTGCCAACATTCATTACTTTTTTTTTTTTTTTTTCTAAAGTAGTATCACTGACTGCAACCAAACATTTTGTTCCATTCAACATATGTATCAAGCTCTTTTTGAGATATGCTAGGCTGTATCTTGCAGAAAGCATTTTCAAAGTCTTGATATGTAACTGGCCTCAACTGGCTGGGGATAATGGCTGAAAGGTCTGTGGCTGGCATGGTGTGGAGAGGGCCCACCACGGCTTCCTGACACAAGTGAGCCACATCTAGTCCAGAAAAGCCTTCCGTGCGCTGGACAAGCAGTGCAACCTCCTTGTCATTGAGACAGTAATTGTGCTGTGAGAGCAGTTGTACTATTATCTGGTGCCTTGCTGTGCTGTCAGGAAGTGGGATTAAAAGTCGTTTCATGAAGTACCTTCGAAGAGATTCATCAATTTCTTCCGGTTTACTCGTGGCGCAAATTACTACTATTTGGTCCTCAGCAGAAGTCAGTACAGTGTCCAGCTGCATAAGGAACTCGGTTCTCATCCGACTTACTGGACTGTGTTCTTCACTCACTTGAGAAGAAAGGAGCATATCAATGTCACTAACAAAAATCACGGAGGGTTGGCGACACCTTGCCACAAGGAAGGAGGCATGGACAATTTTCTCTCCTTCCCCTAACCACTTTGTGACAAGGCCAGAACCAGTGATTTTGAAAAAAGTGGCCCCCAGCTGACTAGCTATACATCTGCCCATTAATGTTTTGCCTGTTCCCCGAGGTCCAAATAAAAGGATGCTCCGAGGTAGAGCAGTCAGTCCATTGAACGCATCTGACCTCAATACTGGCCATAAAACCTCCTCCTTAATAACGGCCTTTACTAGATCTAGGCCAGCAATGTCACTCCAGTCCACGGGAGGTCCTTGGTTGATAATCTCATTGGTAACAAGGTCAATGAGGTGTGTGTCAGTATTCTTCAGTTGCTCGTCCACAGAGTGGTTGGATGAGGTAGCTGCACGAAGTCCCGGGCCTTGCATTGGGTGAGGGAGGAGCTGCCTGTGCTCATCACCATGCTCATTCATTACTGGGGAGGTATACTTCCCAAATGAGTCACTTGATCTTGAACCCAGTGAGGTTTTAGCAGTACTATAAGATGGGGGTGTTAGAGCCCTACTGGACTGGCTGCTGAATTTCCTTTGCTGTTCAGAGGACATTAGCTGCTTTGTTGGCTTAAATGCTAAGGATGATGTTTCAGCACTTCTGTCAAAACCATTCCCCCTGTTTGCATTTGAAATGCTGTTGTCGGGCATTCGATACATGGGACTCTGTGTAGATCTCTGTTGGCCATAGCTGTAATTTCCATAACTGGAGTCCATTTCTCCTTGCCCTGCCATATAGAAAGCTTTCCTTTTGAGAGAGCTGGCTGAACTGTTTGTCAGGGCAGACGGCGCAATGGGCGTCAGACCGTGCCCCTGGTAGGAGTAGCTGGGGACGGTGGTTGGAGGCAGAGGAGTTGGAGCTGGGATTCCTGAAGGCAGGTACGCCGAGGGTGGTGGGGCACCCCCGGGGCTGTACCCAGGGCCAACAGCAGTTTGAGGAGGATAACTAGAGGAAGGGTAGCTGTAACTGGAGAGGTTAGAGGTCCCGTTGTAGCCAGGGACGAGGGCTGGTGGCGGCGGCGGTGGCTGTAAAAGTCCCGAGCTATGAAGGGGGGATGGATGAGGAGATGGAAGTGCAGGTGCTGGCTGGCCACTGTAACTGGTATGCAAGTAGGAGCCATTGTATCCTGCGGCGTATTCCTGAGATGGGAGCCCTGAATGAAGGCTGGGAACGGTGTGACTGCCACAGGTGCTGCTGGCGTAACTGGGTTCGGCCAGGTTGCTGGCCACCCCCGGAGAGCTCCCAATGCTGGCTGAGACGTCTGCGGGAGGAAGGGCTGCACTTACCCCAGCTTTGCTGGCGGTGATAACGTCTGGGACACAGTTCATGGGATACACGCTCTCCGAGTTCAGTGAGGGCTGCCAAGGCTCGCTTTCATTTTTCCGGCCATTCACCAGCCCTGAGGGAGCTTCAGAGTAATTGCTGAGAATGGGCCGCTCAGCTGGGCCTTCCAAAATACCAGAGTATTTTTCTGCATACTTTTTCAGAAGATTTGAGGCGGTGAGAGCTGAGATGTCATCGTTGGCCCAGGCATACTGGTAGGTGCGCTGCAGGTGCCCCCGGTAGGCTTCCACCTTGTGGGCAGGGGACCGGGTAGTTGAAGTGATATCAAAGTGCTGTTCTGGCCACTGGGCATGCTCCGGCGTCCACTGCATCTTCAAGCCTAGGGTGGCAGGAAAAAGCAAAGTTAACAGTGAGCTCGCCCTTTTTTGGATGCTTTTAAATGAGTTCTTAAATGTACTTAAACTTCTTCAGCTCTATGGAAGTCTGTACTTAACACCTCGAGTCCTTAAGGAAAGAAAATTCAACGCCCTTATGAAGCAGTATAAACTGCTTGGCTTATTACAGGCATATGCACATGGAGCCACGTTTTTTTGTCCAATCAGTAGGGTGTTAATTGTTGGTTTAAAAAATATTGGCAATGCCATATTTCTAAAAATAATTAAATAAAACTCAGTACATTTTAAATACTCTTGAGTGCAGAAGTATTGCTAACATACAAGGCATCCAACTGCTCTGTCCTCTTTCATCATTGTTTCAGTTTTATATTTTAACCAATATAAAAATATGAGACACAGCTGACAGATCACATCTAGGATACCTCTCTTATTTGGTACTGAACACCTAGTTAGCACAGTATAATGCACCCTGCGCAGAACAATATGACACAGACATAGCAGGTCATTCCATAATCCAACTCTCATCTAAAGTGGTCCACGACAGTTTCAAATCTGCTTCGTGGAGTGCAGCAAAGCAATCTCCCAGGCAGCGCTCCGTCGCTTTCATCACACAAAGCCTACAACTCGGTATGAATTACAACTGGCTCCTTTCTGCCTCTCAGTTCTGTTGTTGAGGCTCTGGAAAAAAAAAACAAGCATGACTTGTCTGTCTGTCTCCTTGCTCACTCTCTCCCCACCCCCCGTCCCAGCCTCACAGCCTCCAGGGTACAAAGAAAGAGGATTAAAAAAAGAGAAAAAAACAAAGAAAAAGGGAAACGAAATTAAGCCCCTAAAAGTTCTTTGGCTTCCACTGCTGGCTATGAACACCTTACAATGATTTTTTAAAAATAAACAAACAAACAAAAAAACAGAAAAGCAAAAATTGCAAATGTCATTTTATAGCAATTAATCTTGTAAATAATGTGATGCGAATTATCCCCCAACCTCATAATCCACTGCACAAAGTACGAACAATTTACAAGCGTTAAGATACCCCCTCTACCTCATACCTATGCATGGTAAACACATTGCTAATTTTTGTATGGCTGTATCAGAGAGACCTCCTTAATCTCTCTTGTATTACCAAAAGTGATTTTTGCAAACTGCCTGGTGCCCTCTGGCACAGATTCGCTGATAAGGAGGGGGCCTAGTCCAAATGAAGCATCTGTGGTACTAGCTCCCCTCTGAATTACTGCAGTCTATTTTGACAGCTTCTACCCTCCTGTTTTCCTCCCCAACCCCTTTAGCTCTTCATTGCCTGACTCTGGCATCTGACATGGCCAGCTTAGCCTCGCTGAGCTAAACCTAACACAGCACACAGTTTGGTAACAGAATGGCATGTTTATCCCCTTCTGACTCCCTCTTCCTTGTTTGCAAAACCACTGCACCAGACACTGGAAGTTAATTAGCAGGATGATGCTGCGCTAATTGTGTTAATTTACAAGGTTTTAGTCAAAGAGAATCATGCCAGGGCTGGCACTGCTGTCATGCTTCCAAGTTAATGATTAAGAAATACTGAAAACAAGGTGGGAAGGATTGCAGTAATTACACAATAAATGAATAAAGCAACAGATTCATTTGCAATTATATTTTATTGCAGTTGCACTCATTTGCATTTGGATTCTTCATTTTTATTTTTGGTTTAATTTATTTGCAAATCCACAAATGATCTAAATTTAGCCTGAAAACTGCAAAGTACCTCTAATTGAGCCTTATATTTTATTAGTATAAGTACTGCAATTCTCACTCCACATGAGCATGCCATTGATTACTTGTGGATTTCATTTACTGAGCATTCTCTTTCTCTCCCATTTTTCAAGCACTTTGACAACTTGAGAAAAGTGTTAACAATTATACAGATATCCTTTAAAAGTTAGTTCAGAGAAGCGCTTTTGCCAAATGTAGCTTCAAGGCTGACTTTCTGACAGATTTATTTCAGTCATTAAGCATTAATACAATCTTTTTTACTAATTGTTTCTGATGTTTCAACCACTGCCTTCCAGAGGCAATTTCATGTATCATGAAATTGGGTGAAATTATAGAAATCATGCTCATATGAAAAAAATTGCAATTTTAATGAGAAACTATCAGAAAACATACAGTTAAATTCAGCCAGAAATCCAAAGAGTGAATCACCAAGACTCAATTGGAAGTAATAAGTATCTAAAATTCTTTCGGTGTAATGGGATTTACTTCAAGCTTTTTTAAAAGGAAGGAATATTAGTGTTCTTGTAACGTCAAACTGTCTAACAGATATACAAGTTTATTACTCCTACTAAAAAAGTAAAAGACAGAGCCAAACCAATCAACTAAACAACACCTATCCATGTTCTGTGATACTTGGCTTATAAGGTTACCAAAACACTGAAAGTTTCTGTTACAGAGGTACACAACTTGAGCAGATGGATGCTTCACTAGATATTAATGAATGGATGCCATGAGACAGACTCTTCACAAAGAATGCACTAAAGCAGCAATGAAACTTTTGAAAAAGAAGGTGAAATAGGCATGGATGGTGCTAAGAATCTGGCTAAGATCATACTTGTACTATAGTTAACTAATATGCTTTGGGCACATTTTCTGTAATGGCTTGTAAAAGAAAGACTATACCATCTAAACAAATAAAAGAATGCACTAGATTGAAGTAAGAAAATTTATATCATACACTATTCACCTAGCAAGCTTTTCAAAATAACCTTCAAAAATACTTCAAAATTTTCATTAGTACAAAAAATTCTATCAGTTGGACTTCTTTTATTTAGAATAGAACATGTGCTTTTAAAATAAAGTAATCCTATTTCTAGTTGAAGTGTGGACGTATTCAGATGGTGTAAAAACTCAGTTATCTGAATTTTATTTGTCTATATTTTCCTTATTACGATGCTGCAAAAGAATGTCAGAAAATCTGAATTATCCATTATAAGAGGAGAGGGGAAATCACATCATCAGCATTCTTTATTTGAAATAATTGCTAGACAGACCAGTAGTTTCACATTGTCATGCTATCTTTGGATATGCTCACTGAACAATAATTGAAAGTTTATTTATTGATGCATATTAAATACCAATGCATTTAACAAAGGCTGAAAAGGCAGGATTAGGCTTTGATTAGATAAGCTTTAGAGAACAGGACTATTCTCATCCCATGAAACATGAGCATTTATTCCAGCACATTGCAATCATTAGTGTTATTTGGAAGCATAGGTTAATAGTTAACCATAAGCATATCTTTTGCATTAGTATGCAGTGGAGAAATGTGTGTTTATATGAAGACCATTGGAATGGTCTGGACTGGGGGCCACAAATAGCCATTTCCTCAATTTGATATTAATTGAAAAAGCAGCAAACTTTTGCTAGGGTTGATTCCATTTGTTAACAGTTTAATAATTGTTTAACAAAAGTCAAATGTCTGACTTAGGAGAAAAAAAATGCTATAATTTATTTTAACTATGCAAACACTTTCTCCTGACCCTAATTGCTTAATGTTTGCAGCTACTTCCTTTCCATATTTTAAATTGTATTTTATTAGTTCCTTTTTGCTTGAGCTGATACACATTAATGCATTTTTTTGCTAGGAATCCAAATGTTGATATAAACATCTAAAATCAGGTAAATAAGGGCATATTTAGAGGTTGCATTAGTGTAATTTAAACTCTGACATAAACCATGGTCTTGCAGACATTGTATTTGCTTACAAACTTACTGAAAATCCAGAAGTCGCATAAGGCTGCATGTATTTTTAAAAAAATCTTTGCTAACTTAGGAATCCTCTGAGCTATCGACATTTTTGAACTGTGTAAACTGTGTTGGTATGGGCTTTAAAAGGCAGAAGGAAAGGATTCTGTTCTTTAAGTACAGGTATGTACTTATCAGAGAATTGCTTTTAAGATAAATTTAATACATTATATAGGAGAGGCAGTGTAGGCTTATTTAGCAGTATCTATTTTTCCTTGTCCTGACAGCTCTACTACACATCCCTCCTCTATAATTCTTCCAGTTGGATCTATCTGAATTACATTTCAAGTAATTATAGTCAACAATTTAATTATTCAATTACTTTGAGCCAAGTGTTTGACCATTTTTTTCTCTTCTAATTTTGTGCACTTAGCCTCAAAATGTTAAATCTAATATACAATACTTCATCAGTTTCATATACAATAATTCCATACGGCAGAAATCCACTTACATGTGCAGATTTACAAATTTAAAAAAAAAAAAAAAAGAAAGAAAGAAAAAAGAAAAAAAATGGCAGAGTAAAGAAAAAATAACAGTGTAATTTGAAAGCAAAAAGAAACAAGCAACATTCTACACATCCTGGATGTCAGCAGGGCCTGATCCTGCTGGGAGCTTGAGTGAGTTTCTGCATACAAAGAACCCTCCTCTGCTGGTGCCCTAAGTACCAGGTCAAGCTGCTCAGCCCCTTACAGGATTATATCTGTTACAGAAGATAAAAATAAATAACTAGCCTTTCCTTTCAATTTAAATAGAAGGGTTTCTGTTGAAAATAGAAAAGTCCAGAAATACTAGCTAAGACCACACTGTGTGATAACACAACCAAAGATCTATGGTGTACCACAGACAAATCCAAGTGATAACAACTGCCTCCCAACTAGCCAGCTTGGTTAGCAAAAATTTGCTTTAGACAAAGGACACCAGGACTTTAGTGAACCTGTCATCTACTCACATCTCTAATAAAATAATCAAGCTGAAATTAAATCATAAATAACTGGTTTTCTGAAGATACTGGCAGCGATTGCATTGCACTTCCAGGGATGCTGAGAAATAAAACCTAATTGACACAGTATGCAAGAAACTAGAAACAGGACAGCACACCCATCCTCCCAACCACCTACCCAAGCTTCAGTTTTATTCAGGGGCCTCCAACATACCTGAGAAAAGAAAATAATTCTTATTCTGCTGTGGTCTCTCTATTCCTGCCCTCTTCCTCCCTGCTGTGTCTTAGGCCCTATCTAGAACAGGTCTGCAGGTTAATTTGTAAACATCAGTAGCTCAAGCAGGTTCTTTAGACATGTGGTTAAATATGAACGGAACAACTGCTTAATGTGCTGTTGAAAAGAAGCTTTCCAGGGAAAAACAGGTAAATGAGATGCTTCTGATAACTGTCCATAACAGACTCATAGAAGCACACTGTTGCAAGCTAGGAAACAAGTCCAAAGCCACAGCTTTCTATACCACCAACCCTTTTCCCTCTTGACTTGCAATTGGACATAAACTCCATCACTGAATTGCTCACAGGTTTAGCCAAAGATTCCAAAAGCTGCTTCTCCCACTGACCTGTGGGAGCCTTCGGCCCTGCTTCCAGTTTTTCAAGACATTGAGTATTTATACAATGGAATGGTTTTAGCCAAGGAATTGCTTCTTGTGGATGAGAGGAGATCAGCTCTGCCAAAACAGGATTGACTTGAATGGGCAGTTCACTGGGAATGTACCAAGATTACTCAAACATCATACTTCAGTAAGACCTGAAGGTGTTAGTACCTTTAGCATCAGTCCCTAAATGTGCATTTTAAAATCCTTCTTAAGGATGGAACAGAGATGAATAAATGAGTCATGCTGTAACCACTGTTTGAGATGTAGGACACACAGCTCCCTGGGTTTGTACTAAATCTGATAATATTTTCTAAAACTGTATAGTGTCATATGTCCCATAATAATAAAAATTAATTCAGGATAAAACATTTCTTTTACACTCTATTTTTTATTAATAAGCATAATTTCAGCTGTTTGAAGATAGTGCAACTGATCTCTCTTAATTGGAAACAGGAGGGATTTTGAAGAGTGGATTGAGCTAATTATGTTTTGCAGGGGAAAAAAAAAGAAAATTATTCCCACATTTATTTTCTAATTACTCAGCGAAGACCTCTGCTCCAGTCCACGAGGAACTCCTTTGACGTCAAAGGATCTGGTGGGAGGAATAGCCTCCAACTGAGCTGCCCAGCTGTATGGGCCTACCTTTGGAAGATTTTTCAGTAAGTGACAGCCACAAACTCATGAAAACAGGCCTAGAAAGTGCTCTTGGCATTTCCTTGGTAGGGCTCTGTTCTTCCTCTTATTATATATAGCCTATGCATGCCACGCATATCAGTGGGAGCAAGCTGTTGGCAGGGTGTTTACAATATGATTCCCATCTATCAGGGCTAGTGAAAACATCTCAATCACAAACACTTAAAATCACAAGTAATATTGAGAATTTCATATATGTCAACAGCACTTAAAAGCAGGAAAAAAATGCAACATATTTCAGGAGGACCTGAACCAGCTAAAAACTAAATTTCAGACATGGAATCTTGAACTAAATACAACCCAATTATCTAATTTAAAAAATGTCAAATGATTATTCCTCTTCAATGACACTTTCACACCTCACAACAGCAAAATGCAGTATGTTTACAGCAAATGAGTTTTCTCCCTCCAAGCCCCCTTCCCTGCTATTTACTTAAAGCAATGCCATTGACAGTTGCAAAGACATTTCTGGCTCAACAGCCCTTAGCAGATCCATCCGCTTCAAAGACCTTTAGGAACAGCAATAAGGAGAAATAATAGTCAAGCAAGCAATGGAAAACTGCGTGCAGAGATGACACTACCCCTTTTTGCCAGCAGAAGCTGTTGGGATCCAAGGCCAGTCAAGCAGCAGCCCACAGGTATGGATGACAGGGACTCTGTCGCTGCTACTTCGGCACCACATGGGACCTCTCAGGCTGCTGCCCACCTCGCAGGTGTGGCTTTCTCTGCAGCAGCAGCAGTCCTTCAGCACAAACACATTCTCAGTTCAGGGCTCCATCCTTGCAGCATAATCACATTGATGCACTAGTACTGTGTACCATCAGCAATCCCATTTATGCATGCTTCTAACACTTCTCTAAACCGACTAGAAAACACACAAACAAAGACAGTAATGGCAACGAGTTTTCTTTTAGCCTATTGTGATGCTGCCTCTTACCAGGTTTTATATTTTTAAGCTGTTTCTGCCCAATACCATGCCTTTAAAGGACCCAGCATACTTTGTCAATGCCAAATGAATAAGACCAGAATTTCTGAGGTAATACTGTGAAGAACAGTAACTGTAAACAAAAATAAGCATAACTTATAAAAAACATTTACTTTTTTTAGTCCAATGAACACATGCTGATATCTATAATGTATTTTTCAGAGATTTACTATACCATATACTGTGTAATTTATGCCCATATAAACATGAGAATCAATACGAATACTGCAGGATCAAACTAGTGGTTCTGAGAATGAAAATATTCACATGATAAAATACAATAATAAATTAATATGGAGCATGGCCACTTATCACAAGTATTTATGTATATTTGCCAACGCAAAATAGTATAGATCTGGAGAATGATTCTGCTTCCAACAAAGTGCTTACTTCAAGTCTCCAGTAATCCCAACTGAAGCTTTTAGAAGTGCAGCAAATGCACGCTCTCTGCTTAAGCAACAAAATAACAGAAGTAGCCCTTGCCTTGGTAACTCTTCCAGAAGTGGGGTTTGAGGCATATTTACCTTGAAAGAGCATAACACAAATCCATAAAAGCAGAGCAGATAACATACACTCACAGCTTTATCGTGTTTCTCATGTAATCAGCTGCAGCAGGTGAAACACAGAATCTTTAATCTGTGTTTTAGGAAGCAAGTAAGAGGCAAAAGGGATGAATTCTCAGCAGTAGAGAGACTCATATGGAACATTCATACCATACCTGAACTCTTCCAGGAAAATAAATAATTGTATCTTAAAAATAACAATTTTCAAAGACTTAATTCTATTATTTTTCCATTTATGTTGCTAATCATGATTCAGTAAATAACGTCCCTTTATATGATTTTTTTCATTTGCACTTAGAATTATTGTTAGGTTCTTCAACATAAGTATTTAAAACCTTTTGTTTCATGTATCTTAAATCCATTAAGACAATTTCCGTCTTCAGCTCACTTCCTTTTGCCAAATGAAGATCATCAGGACATACCACACGTGTCCATAGGGACAGCAGAGCTAATGCATATGTATGCTTTATGTCACAACAGAGCACTCCCCTTGTTCTGCAGTATCGACCTTCTCTTATGTGAGTAAATAACAGGTGAGCACTTGTGCATGAGGATAAATGGGGTTAAAACTGCCATAAAGGGACATATTTTATTTGAGCAAAGATGGTGCACGATAAGTGATGCTGAATTATTTTTTACATCATGCTGCTCCAAAATGTTGGAAAATAAACTTGCCCTAAAACACAAACCAACTTACATAGCAAGAGTTACTTAAAATATATTTTCTTCAAACTAGGATCTAAAGTACCATATAAATGCCACTACATTTTACTTTTTAATACATTTTTCAGTCATCATACTTTAAAAAATATATTTATGTACTTCATAGCTTTACGCATAGCAAAAGAAGGTTAATTCCAGATATTTATCTAACCAGTACTATTAGCCTTACAAATATGAAGGCATAGATCAATCCTGGTAAGTTTCAAATAAGTGTAGTCAGGTTTGACCCAATACACTCAACTAACAAGAGTGAAAAAGCAAATTTATATGGGCCAATAACACTATGCTCCAGCTTGTAACCAAGAATACTTCTTTCCTTTTAAAGCACTTATTCCAAAACCTATCAACACAGGAAAAGTATCAGCAGTTGCTTTACCTAGATTAGAATATCTCTGCTAATTAACTAAATGAGAACAAACACTGATTAAATGTATATATAGAAGTAATCTGATACACAAGAAAAAAAAAAAAATCCTTCTTAAGATGACTCCACAGTGTAGAATGGTTTCACAAAATTTGTTTATGTTATTGAAGCATTTTGCTTTTTGGCAATCTGCACATTAATTTTTAATGAAATAGTAAAGAGATGTTGCTTCCCACACTTCGATAAAAATATTCTATAGCCAGGACTGGGTGACACAGTGCATTAATTCAGTGTCCTTCACTCCTGGGACCTGTGTATAATTTAGTCCAGCCTGAAGAAAATAACTTTGATCTGAAGGCTGTGGAAAAAGCTACATATGAAATGAGTTTTGGTGGGTTTAGTGTTGTTTCTTATATACAAGACGACATATGAAGATAAACTGCTTTAGAATGCTCCTGACGTGGCCCAGGATTAAGAGCAGGGAGCTCTTAGCAGAGATCATCCACTCTCTCGCTTTTCCCCGTCATACCAGACTCACACCACACACATTTCTCTCTACTATAAGCATCAGAGCAGCTAGCACTGGCATAAACTGTCTTTCCAAAGAGAATATCCTGCATAAAAGGATATTATTAACCAGTACACTTACTTGGTCTCTCTATTTAAAAAAAACCAACAAACAATAACATCTGTATTTCAGCATGAGAGATGACGATGTAAGAAGGGATGATGTTATCACAGGCAACCTGAGATTTCCTCCCCAAAGTAGAGAACACCTTTGCTAAGTCACCAGAACTGTACTAATCATGCTCTTAGGGAAAACAGAGCCTCGGCACGGCTCCTTCCTGGGCTTGGCTCTGCGAGCAGCTGACCCTTCCTTTCCTTCCTGCTCCCCCCAAAGCAGAGAAACAAGATTAAAAGCAGAAGCATAACCGAAGAATTGACCTCCAAGAAACACTAAGCTAAGCTAAATCTTTTCCCACTTAAACCTTTCAATTATTGTATTCCACAAATTCAAAATACTGTTTCTGGCTTATTTGATAAAATACATGAATTAACTACTGAAAAATGGAATAAAGCCTATTTCTTTGTTGCATGCTTTTGGTTTGGGACTTACTGTATTGTTTCCTGAGCATCTGAAAGGAACTATATAGGTTGTTCAGTTAGCTTGACAAATTATCCAGGGGACAGGGGGAGGAGGAACAGGGAATTTTCTATTGAGAAACACTGAAATAAATATATATACTTTATATATTCTACAGACACGGACCAGAGAGAGGACGTCTTAACTGAGAAATTTAACTCTGTGTATGCTGATATTTTTGCCATATTCCTGAAAAGAGTGGGAAAGGAAAAAATCTAACCCTTCGTGCTGTATGTGGATTCTCTGTTCTTAAAAGGAACAAAGTTAATCCTGAACAGGAAAAGTTGAGCCATGTCCTGAAAGACACAATATGTCATTGAGAGGGTGCACAGGCATTTTAAGGGGCAGAGGAGAATTACGTGCTGGCTTTAAAACCAGAAAGAAATGATAGAGCCCAGCTGATAAAACATGACAGTCCTTTGCAGCAATCACACAAATTCATCCTTTTCTGTAAATACTCTTCAAGCCACAACAAAAATCTAAACCATGCAACAATCACCTCAATAACTAACTGAACACTGTTGAAAGCTTAAATAACAATAAACTCTGTTATTTTTCCTATAATTTTGTCCACAGTATTATTGCATATGTAGTCACCTAATGAAATAGTTTTAGAATTTGCTTCAGGGTACAGGAGTCAAGCTCCACTGATTAGCATCTCAAAGCACACTACAGGCACACATTTGTATTGCTGAATAATAGCACTTGTGTTTGCATGATGTTTTAAAAAACAAAAAATATGCACTATTTTACTTGATGGGTGATGATGCACACTGAAGAAAGTGTTTCACAAAAAGTATACAATGTATCATGGCTAACTGTAAGAATTCCAAAGAGCATGTAGAAAGGTATTATCACAAAAAGAGCCAAAAAGGGAGTTTGGCGTTGAAACAAAACGCCTAGGCAGCAAGGTTCATGGGCTTGATTCACCTGTCACTTCACTCTCTGGTTTGGAGTAACAAGAACCACTGAAGTTTATAATTTATTGTGAAGGTTACAAATGTGTCCCATTTTTTTATCTATTATTTTCTTTTTAGGTGTTACTCAGTAGTTAATTACACAAATTATATTTTATACATCAGCATCTGGGTTCTGTGTTACACATTTAATAGAAACTCATCACAGAAAATATTTTGCTCAAATTTAGACAGACTTCTGATATTTGCTGCACTAGCTCAGTTTCCATTTTAATTCCCATATGCCTAATAAGGTGGCTTTCAAACTTTATCAAATGTGAACCTTCCTAAAATTTGCTGTAAACTGAACATAAGTCTGATTTCAGCCACACTCTGAGACCCCATCCAACATACTGCCCTCAGCAGCACCATGGGTCCCCCTTTTGTAATTACTCCTGTCATAATTTATTACATGGGCTTAATTACAAAACCAAATGTAAACGTAACTAAATGTAAATGTAACTAAAACCACAGCACTGCTTTGTGTTAAATAGTATTATGTAAGTGCATCAACAGGAGACAATTAGTATTTTAGTAAATATTCAGCAACTATCAGCTTAAATTCTTTTATTCTGTTAACGCTTTTCATCCACAGTGTATAAGTAACATGCAAGACTGGCATAAAAGAAAGCTTAATTAATTCAGCTAAACCCACTTAGCATCAAAAATTAAGTTCATAAACTAACAATATTTCTCTGATGTATTTGATACCAGTAATATAAATTTATCAAGCTTTGGGTTTACTTTGGAAAATTTTCTTAGAAGCTAAAAAAAAAAAGTTGAATTATGAGGTCCTGTGAAAGCTGTCAAAGTTTTGTGATTGCGTGTAAGAGATGTATAGATCTTGCAGATCTGTGGAAGATTTACAGATAACAATTACAGGTGCATTACACTAATCAGAGGAATGCATAAGCTCTGCAAACCAGGTAGGAGTGAATAATTTTAATTTTCTCTTTTCTTATGGCTTTATATCCTTACTCAAGGGAAGCAGAGGACACCTAAATATGACCCTATTTAGATATATTAAGTGTAAAGCCTTTGTAGAATTTTTAAGCAAACAGGATTGTGCTTCCAACGCTGCCCATCTAGTTTTCCAATGTGTCAAATTGGACGGCTACTTGGACAGCTCTCTATTCATTACTGAACGGGGGAAAGGAAACAGAGAGGTGGCATTTTCCTTTTAAACCACCTAATGCCTTGGAGCCAGATTCCAAAGCATCAAGGAGAGATTTTTTTTTTTTTCTAGACAAGCTATCGTAATTGAAATGAAGCCTAATCAGACTCATTACTGTTTTCAGCAATTTGCACCACCAAGGATGCTTATTAGGTAACAGTGTTTAATAAACCGCTCTTTAGAAAACTACCAGTAATGAGCTCTTAACAGCCAATCTTTAGCGTGAATGTAATGTGAAAAGTGTTCCTAGCACTGAATAGATTTTCACATTTAGTAGTGTCATAATTAAGCTCAAGGAATTGGTAGCTGTGATGATAGATTTAATGCAATATAGACTTTCCCACCCCCCCACCCCTGAAAATATATTTGAAAATACGTGGAGTTCAATAATAATTCCAAACAAAATTTTAAAACTGTTTAAAAGAGCTGTGCTAAACTGGGTTAGCTCAGAAAATGGTACTTAACCAGAGTATCTGTGAAACACACACGGAACTGTAAGCTGGATACCATCTACCACAGGCACATAAAGTTAATTCCGCCTAGCTTTGTTTAACTGTTCTTCCATCACTTAACAATTTCTAGTAATTAATATACAAATAATAAATGTTGTCATCAGATGAATGATAATGAACAAAAATGGCCAAGGTAAAGAGGTAGCTGTCAGTTCTCCTTCCACAGCAACAGCCAAAAATGCTTGAGAAAAACCACAGACCAAATCACTTATTTTCAAAATAAAATTATGGATGTGTAATTCATGTATTTATGCGTACACACACATGTACAACTAATACTGTTTTCCCTACCTGTTTCAAAAAACATCAAGTCCTAGTAGCTACTTAGCACCAAAACCCCCAAGTTTTTAATGTAAAGAACACTATAATTCTGAAAATGCAATGTTGCAATGTATATTATTCATAAAACACAGTCATCAGCAAGAGGTAAGTTTTCATCAATAGAAAGTTCAATTTAACTAGGTGTACACCTTGGTGCACTAGTCATATCCCAGTACCTAACAAATGCTGAAAGAGGCAAAAAAGAAAATAAATTGCATGTATAAGCTCTAGCTAATTAAATATCCAGAGTGAATCTTGAGCAACAGCCACCGTTCTCTCACCAGATTGATTTAGGCCTGACATAATATTTAAAGTTATCAATAAGAAATGACCAAGACTACTTTTTTGTCTCCCACTAGGAGAAATACATAGAAATGCAAATTATGTTTTGCTTACTATAGATTCTGCTGGAGAAGTCTTGTGTTGGCGGCCAATGATTTAGAAAGAAGTGCATAAAGATGAGTAATCAATAATGAAACCACCAACAAAATGATGAAGACTGATTCTCTTGAACTGAGATTTTTCTATCAGAATTCCTTGCTAAGACATCAAGAGGAGCTCCTTTACTGAATGAGTAATCTCATTATATCTTTCGTATACCCTAGCCCCCAAACTTCAGTAATCCTAAATACAGCCTCTAACCCTCTATATTTGTTTGCAGCATTC
The DNA here is from genome assembly GCA_023637945.1 of Phaethornis superciliosus. Lineage (NCBI taxonomy): Eukaryota > Metazoa > Chordata > Aves > Apodiformes > Trochilidae > Phaethornis > Phaethornis superciliosus. The sequence continues at coordinate 20,840,116 of JAJQWJ010000007.1, read as the reverse complement.
TGAATCAATAGTACTATGAGAACCAAGCCTACCAAATTAATGCTAGTTTCATTTGATTTTGTGGTATATGCTTCTTTGCACTACAAAGTGGAAAAAGGAAAAAAAATCCCAACCAAACAACCCCACATACAGGACTCATTCCCAGATGGTTTTTGTAGCTTTCAGATCAAAATATCTTCCAGTTTCTTAAGTCTGAACTGAATTTGCACTCAGATCCAACCTTTTTGTGCTGTTTCTTACCCTATCATGCAATTCTAAACTTCACACCTTAAAGTCCCACACTTAGGCTCTGCTCTCTATAAAATAACATTTAAAAAAACCAAAATAAAATAAAATTAAAGACTCCACAGCTGATTTGTACTGCCTCCTCCTCTTGTACTTCTGAATAATGCGTTAAAATTCACATCATTGTGAGTGACCACCTGATGCTCTAGGATACGTAATATGCATGTTTTATCCTGATGATTTTCTAAGCACAGATGCTCTGAAACATCAATTGCTTGTCAATAAGACCTTCAATATAATCCATTATGATATTTTTTGTAGTTTAAAGATGAGGTTGACAGAAATGGCATCCACAGGAGGTGTCTTAGGCATCGTTATAAATCTGTGGTTACCACCCTTTCTTATTTCTGACATCATTAGGCATCGTTATAAAACTGTGGTTACCATCCTTTCTTATTTCTGATATAAAATTAAAACAGGGGGGAAAAGCGTATTCCTTCCTTATTCTGGCACTAACAACAAAAAGAAAAAAAAATTAATAACTTTTTAGTCTCAAATCTATCAGTATTTTATCAAGCCTAGAAAAGACCAGTCTGCCCATCTAAGATGCTGATCCCAAACGACTGACACCTTACAGAGAAATTGAGACCCTTCCTTCTAACATCTCTAGACACGCTTAGTTTCAGCTCAAAACTCTTCTTTCTCATACTCTTAGAGGAGTTTCCACTGAAGAAGAAGGACCTACCAAATTTTACACTACTTACAGGCTGCTACCCTGAGCTGGACTGTCATAATATACAGTAGAGAACAGCATAAGAAATTGCAAGTGTAGGAAGTCAAAGAAGGAGATAAAGCTTTAAGGGCAGGTAAAAACTCAAGTCAGAATTTGCCCCAAACACTGTGAATTAATGAGAAGAATCGATAGGATCCTAAAAAAAAAGACATCAAGAAAAACCTTAAGACCCATCTTTAAGTTAAGGTTCTGACATCATCCAGTGCCTCTGAGGTGTCAGAGGGTGAAGGCTCTCTACAGGGGCATGACCAAGCAGGAGGTGACAGCTCTAGTGGTAATATTTGGTGTTACTGAAATTGAAGGTGAGCCCTGGAGTGGCTTATCTTGAGACACCTCCACCAAAACCCATCATAACTAGCAGAAACCAGAGTCCAAGTAAAATCTATCGCACCTTTTACAGCAGCATAGACATCATTTTTGCCTTCATCAGTAGAATTCCAATATTAGAGCCCAACTTCTCTTAGTAAGGCCCCGGCATCAATCATGTTATCATGGTTTGTCCTTCAGCAAAAGGTAACTTAAACAATCCATAGGATTCCTTTGAGTACAGCACACCTCAGACATCTCTCTTCTCTTGTTTAAAGCAGTTTTGTTTTGCTTTCTTTGTGGAGCAGAGTGGCTTGGCTGAAATATCATATAAAATTGTTTCACTTGGTGTTCTGCATTGCTTGTTTGTTTGGGGTGTTTTGTTTGTTCTGTTTGTTGTTTTTTTAAATCAAAACCCCCTAAAATTAGACTTAATTGTTCCAAACAGAAGCAACCACTTGTCGGAACAATTGCACAGAAACCACCTCTGCGGACTGCCGCAGTTATTGCTCTAGTATGACACATTTACAAAAGCTACATAATAGATGAGTTGCAGCAGCTGAGAACATTTGTCCAACAGAACTGGAATCCTTTGTGTTATGTCAGACAATATTCCCTGCACTTCAGATCAGTTTAAACATACAGACTTGCCTAGTCATTCTTTTTTTCAAGGTAGACCAGGCTACTGCCCAACTTCCCTGAATTAGACTGCTCATGGAAATATCACCTAATAAAATGGAGGCAAAAGGAAGAAAACTAGGTCCTATGTAATACAGTTGTGAGTTCGTCTGGGGGATGGGGGTCAATAAAGAAAATGCATGCGTGAGTGAGGAAAACTGGAGGGATTGGGAGAACACAGAAGAATGTACTTTAACTTGATTTTTTGTAGAGCCCGCTTTCTGCTTTTCCACTATAAAGCTTTCTATTTATTTCAGCATCATCTTTTTTCATTAAACAATCAAGTTCTAATAAAAACATAATGCAAACAGCCAGTTGTGTAATGAGAAACAACACAAGGTTGAAGGGAGGTTTCTGCCTGATCTCAGCAGATTAGTTTATGCCTTGCAGCCTGAGGTGGAAAATACATTCCTCACTATTACAGTTTTGGTTATGTATTTGTGTTTTATATGGATTTTTAAAGACAAATCTCTTTCTCTATGTATGTATGTATTTATAATTGTACACATCAAATTTTTTCCCCTCCCAGAGCAAAGATGTTGGCACAGTGTCTAGACTGAAATCTAGCAGACAGAAAAAGCATACATCCCCCCCCAAATGTTTTGGTATATCCCAATACAGACTGTATCAACTGCAATCCCAAATATACATCCTTTTGAAAAAGTCCAAGTTGTGTTTTTTTCAGCAACCATCCCGCTGCACTACAGGGTACTGCAGTATTATTTGTGCCCAGAGAATGACACAGTTGTATTCATAAAAAGCTAAAAAACATTCAGTTAATTGTGTTTTATACTCGATAAATGTTAACAGTTTCTTCACTGGCAGCAAGCCAGGAGATCTCCTCCAACAGACACGGATCTTTCAGATGCTTCTTTCCTCCTAGCATATATGATCTCCTTCTCCCCTTCCCCCTCCCCAGTTCTTTACATGCTTTTCTGCACCATGCTCTATCTCAAGGTTAAAGCTGAGACAAATCAAGAGCAGGCAGTGCTAAAGGGTGGTCAGAAAATAGGACAGCAAAGGTTTTTGAAGTTAACAAAGCACCTATCAAGCCTGTTCCTGGTTTCTTCATGTAGTGAAGGCCAGGTTGGGTGACTGCCACTCTCTTTAGGAATTTAACTCAGCAGATATAGCACAGCCCTTCAACACACTCACCTCCAAAGGCTTGTGAAATTCATGTGGAAAGATCCTGTCTCAGTCTGTCAGTCCACTTACTGAGTGGCAGGTGCATACCTAACCCACTATACCAGTATATAGGGCTAGCTGTTCTGAAGTAATAGCTAAGAATAAAGAGGAGACAGTAGGAATAAGAAAATTACATTTATGAGGACTTTAGAATGTTTAGTCCACAAAAGACAGAAAAAGTAGGCAGGACAGCCATACTCAAATCTTTGGTGAGCACTTTCTAAGGCTAAAGAAACCTTTGAATTTGTCCATGATCTTACTTTAAAGTTTTTGTTAGTTATTTGGATATTTTTGGGTTTTTAAACTTCATATTGTTTTTACATATAATTATTTGGACACATTATGATACAAAGATATTGTGCCGTCTTTTCAAGAATCCATCAAAAATATTTTAAAAAAATATCCTATAGCTGATTTAATGAAAAATGCCTTGTACTGTATCCATGTCTTGGTTATTCTATGTATTAAACATAGAGCTTGCCATGACTGAACTAAAAAGTACTTGATAACCAATGGTTAGAGGGCACAGGATGATATTTAAGAGGTAAGGTTGCACCAAGGTAGCTTTGATGGGCCATTTTGTATTGAGGTTAACCAGAAATGACATTTCTTAAAAAGGTCTGGATTGCTAAAGAGGAGGAATGCCCTAAATGCATCAATGAAAACTGCTGCTGAGCATGACTGCTTTTTTTAATATTTTGACTATTTTTTAAGGAAAGACAGTCATGCTACAAATGTTTTTTCAATAAATCTCTGGTGAGTACTGGGCCCTTCCAAGATCAGTTACACAGCATACTCTTAAAATGATTAAACTGTCTCTCACAGCATTTTAAATGACAGACTGCCCAGAAAAAGCACTAGTGTCCCACAAATTAGGAACTGTAGCAGCAGCTGATAAGCTACAATGAGCTCTGGGCCATTTTAGGACACACCTCACCCTCATAACTGGGTTGCCTTCTCTTGGAAGAATTCTTCCCCTTGTGTAAGGTCATTCAACTAGATTAAAATATCTCACTGTAATGTTACCTCCTTATAACACCTCATGTTTGTGGGTCTGGAAGTGCTGGTAATGGGATGAATGATGATCTTATTTTTATATTTACTGCAGAAAGATACTACCTATGTGATTTAGTTGAAAAAGAAAATTTGATCTGTATTTCTGCAATAGCTCTATCTAATGCCACAACTTGCCCTGACAGAGATTTTAAATTGTTTGAGGTTCCCATGATTCCTTCTTCAAGTTGTTTTTAATGTCTATAATTTATGCCTGTGCATAATATCATGCATGTGGATATCTCACTAGTCATATGAATAAAGCTGCATAATTAGGTAGCGGTTTAAATTGCAGCCTCCAACTCTTCCTCCCAGTTCCCTTTTCTGATGCTCATTGAAGAGACTGTGATTTTTGTTGGCAGCAGATTGTACCACCAGTACTCACAGAAATACCCTTTGCCTGTGATTTCTTTTAAATTAGTGACAAAAATCAAACCTGATAGCAGTCACCAGGAGAGTGATCTACAACACCAACCTCTCTGCCACCCACACGGCAGGGAGTATGATTGTGTTGCTGGGATGGGAATTGGGGCAGGTGACCAAATGGTTGATTATGCTTCTCCTCTCATCCTCCTAACTGACAGAGACTTTTTTGAATTCTCAGAACTTCTTTTACTGAGTCTCCGTTTGACAATTTCTAAACATGCCCCAATGTCTTCAGCAAGTTCATCTCTATTAACAAGAAATGAAACTGAAATAAAGAGGCACTCTTCATCTTGACTACAGGCATTTCAGATTTCATGGCAGCTTGCATCTTCCCAGAGCCTTTCACATAGATGAGATAATATGTGCAAAGAAAAACAAAATTATAGGTTTAAGTAATGTCAAAATCTGATTTATGCCAAAATAGAGGTGTCAACAATAGCAGAATAAGTGACAAGTGCTAAATTACCCAAAGAAGTAAATTCTGTAATTATTTACCTCTGGCACATGATCCTTAAAAACCTCCAGACCTAAAAGGAACATCGGGACATGCATTTTGAAATCCAGCATTTTTTGATTTTTGAGAAATGACTCTATTTATTTTTTTTTTTTTTGTTAGATACAACTAGGTGCCACTTACACCATTCCACATAAAACGTCAGCAGCTAGCCCCACAGCTGAATATGCTGAGAACTGAGTATACAGTCATCTGCAAATGGGCAACTTTAATTTGATTCCTGGCACCACTGGCCACACTGAGAATTCTTCTATCTCTTCACACCAGGGGTTTGCTCTTTTAAGCATTGCTCCCTGAAGGGAAAGAAAAACTAGTGAAAGAGGATTTCCAATGACCCTGCACAGATGAATGAATGTGTCAATGGTGAATATTGGTTCAGCTTTGAAATAGGGAATCCTGCAGTGGTTTCATTGCTTCATCCCCACTAGTGAGTTCCACTGTGGACTTCAATGTGCAGGAGGACTTTAAGGGACAGATAACAAATCGGGGAGGGGGGAGAGGGAAGGAGGGGGAACAACAAAATAGTTTAAGAATAATAGAAAAGTGTTTCTGTATTTATAACCTTTAAATTATTTCTTAGATAATTTTCCCAGAGATGTGCATCTTTTTGGCCTAGATGGTTACAGAATTAATTTTTAAAAAAGCTTAATAAAATAAGAGGTCCTTACTAGATAGCCAGCATTAAAGGTCAATGTGCCTTTTCAGCACATATTTAATTTTGATGGGCTACATTTGTGCACTTGTTTGTTTCTTTTGTAAAGATAATATAAAACAAGTTGTGAAATGGTTAAAGCACTCTCTGTTTTAGTGTGAGCTTATTCCTTCATCTATGACTGATTTCACTGAGAAAACAGTGACATGCAGAAACCAAATATAGGAAGGAAAGATGCCTCTTCTCACCTGCATAACTCCCCTATGGCTGAGGTAAACACAAGAATGTTTGTCTAAGCAATAGTAAAATACTCATTTACTGCTACAAACCTCTTAGTTAATTTTCATTCAACCACCTATCCATCAATCTCAACATGACACAATGTAATTTCCTAATTATGGCAACATTCATGCTTCTATCGCTTTTTTAAATCCAAAAAATCTATATTTTAATAAGACAGAAGTCGAATTATTTAAACACTATGTAGAATAACGTTTCTCTAAGGCTATATCTTTTATGAGTTTTAATTCCTTAAAATTGCCATATAATTTAATCTCTATAGCAAAATTTATAGAAAAGAGTAACACAAGCTTCCAGAAAAGAAGGCTGAATTGCTAAATTCCCACTAAGTGCTGCTTCTTCCTGCCTTATGTCTACAATAGTTTTCTTCCTATGAGCAAAACCAATATATTAAAAGTTAATCAGACTATTTTTCAAAATGTTAAGAAACACAGAAGAGAAAGTGCATTTTTTTTTTTCTTTTAAAGTGATAACTTAACACATAGGAACACAAACAAAACACAAAAACTTCCCCAGAGAAGTTTCTGTACCTTTGAAAATGAGGTTGGCAGTCTACTGATTTCTATAGCTGAATGCACGCTCTTTAACTAGACTAATTTTATACAAATTAAAGATTGCCATTATATAATTGCTAACAAAATATTTACATCTACCTCTATTTTAATGTTGTTGAGAATTAAGAAAAAGAAGAAAGAAGATATCTAGAGGGAAATAAGGACATACACTGGGTAATTTCAGTCACTAATATAATATGCAGATAGTATTTTTGGATACTCAGGGGTATTAACTATACATTTCATAGATATTATCAGATATGATCCTGTTTCAGCTAAGAAAGAATTTGAGTAATCGGATTTATGTAGTCTACAGCATTTCATAAGGATGCTGCCTGGGATTTGTCTCTTTTTAAATAGTTGAGATGTTAATTTTCTTTTAAGACTATTTTTTAAATACCGAGAAGCGTCTTCATGAAGAGCTGCACTGATTTCCAATTATGTAAAAATTAATTTGTTTAATCAAGCTACAAGAAGGACAAGAATTTGTACTGGGAAAATTCCATCACATTAAGTAAAGGATTATTACTCACAAGAAATATTTTCAATGTCAGACAGACTTGCAGCCAGAAACTAACTATGCCTCTTACAGAGAACTAGCTTTCCTGCCTAATTTTTCAGAGCCCTTTGAAACAACACCAAAATAAACTCAAAATACAATTTTTACTTGCTTTTTAATTTAATTTGCTTTAATCACAGACAAATGAATTTCCAGGATTAAGGTTTAAATAAGTAGAGTTACCTTTTTTTATATGTGTTTTTTCTTTTACACAGTATGTATACTGGAAGAGAAAAAAAGATTCCTAAGAAGTTGTTCTGCCTCTGGTCTCAGGATTGTCTAATAAGGCTATTAGCTCATCTGAGCCACCCTCAGCAATATGATAATAAACACTTCCCATTTAAAACACATTTAAAAAATAAAAAAAAAAAAAAAAAAAAAAAAAAAAGGCTGACTGTTTTTATGTTGTCATAATGCATGAAAACCTTTCATTTTATTATTCATAATCATTATCAAGTAAATTCTGTTGAAAAAAAGGGAACAAAATTTTGGCATAATTTTGGGATGATAGCAGTACAAATGAGAATTGCTCCCATAACCTAATTCCCAACTGTGATATATGCAAAATAATCCAAAATTAGTGGCTTTCCAGTCCCTTTACAGACTACTTGACATACAGTGCTCAAGTGTTTCAAACCTTCAGTCACAGACTGTAATAGCACACAGATGGAACAATATTTATTCTGTCAGTGGAAACTAATTAGGATGACACTAGCTCTGAACGTTAAACCACAAGACAAAAAAAAAAATAAAAATCACACTTTATACAGTGTGGCACATGATCTGTGAGTTTACAAATAAAAGCTATAAATTTTAATATATTTCTGTAGGTATCACCATCTTTGCTGTTGCTGTTCTGTTGCTGATGCCCTCTCCTCCCCCCTCAGCCTTCAGCCCTTCAGGTCCTGCCTGGGCCAACACCACGAGCTGGGCAGAACCACACTCAAGCCAGGGAGGTGGCCAGCCCCACAGTCCTGCATCTCTGCCTTAACTCCCACTGCAGGCATTGTGAGGTTGGCTGCCCTTGAGATAAAAGATTCTATTTGATAAATCATCAGGTCTGGTAAATATGTGCAACCTCCATCCAAGGACTGGCTCACAGCTGCTGAAGACTCCTGATCAGACATGCGACCTCAACACACAAACCAGTGATTTTCAAAATCTCGCTAGGGATTTAAATCTGCAATGTTTAGTGCCTGAACACCTTTAAAAGTCTTCTTGACTTCTGATGTTGATAAGCTCAAATAAACCGGTTCAAAAATGCTTAATGATTCGAAGACCTACATGGTACAGCTCAAATTCCTACAATTAAAAACACAGCATAGAACGTGGTAGTTTGTTATAAGACTCAGCTATAGATACAATTGTCTTTCAGCACTATTCTCTTTAAATGAATGGACATGTCAGGAGAGAATTGGGTTTGATGTGCATACATATTCATGTAGATCCATCATCCTAGCATCTTACTCTATAATAACAAAACTTCGTAAGGAAAAAAGAAAGAACTATATATTTTAAGCTATGTTGACTATAATAATTTGAAATGGAAAATTAATTGAGGTTCAAAAAACAGAGAAAAAGAAAGAATATCAGCTGACCACAGTTAACAAATGTTAACATTTCAAATGTAATGCATAATAAAAAAATTCCCATTAATTATTGTTCTGCTAATATAAGATATGCTGAACAGAAACAGAACTGCCTCAGAAGGTTAGATCTCAAAGGCTTCTTGTCATTGAGATCTTTGTCTTCCACTTGTCCAGTGACATGATCCTCTGGAGGCGGGGTTGGAAGTTATGTTTTCTGTATTGGTAGTGTTTTTTACTTAGTATCTCTCAGCAACCAGAAACATGCTGGTTTAAAATTTCCTTTGGACTCTATCCATATTATACAAAAAGTAATGATAGCGAATATTCTTTCCATAAACCAGATGGAACAGTTAAACAAACATTTCTTTAACAGTTCCAGCTATAGCCATTAGTTTAGTAAAGGATATTATCTATGTCTACAAATCTGGCTTTTCTTAGATCAATGAGAGTAATTTTGAAATTTAACTATTTTAATCTGAAAACATATTTTAAAGCAACTTTTAAACTGAGATACTAAATGTGCTACATAAATTTTGTTTATTTATTGATATTCATGTCAAACCTCAAGGGCTCTTAAGCTGCAATATATTTTATTTTTTTTTAACTTAATTCAAATGCAGGGCACAATATAATGAGTAAAGCTGCAAAAAATGATGAAGTGCATCTTACTTCTAACTGATGATAATATCTTCTGTGGATGCCAGATAGCATCTCTACTGAAACCATACCTTGGCTTGACAATATAGCTGGAAGTTACTCAAGTGTACTGTAGCCAACTGTCAGATTTAAAAACAGTCACAACATACTATTAGTGGCATTCAGCCAATCTCTTAAGGAACACAATGACCCGAACTTTATTCTGAAAACTCAGTTTGAAAGCAAATCTATTCCCTAAAGTAATTTTCAGCAGTGTTTAAAAAGCTTGGAAAAATCAGATTAGAGTAAACCAGGTTATGTAGATGTTATGAGAATGTAACTTCTAAAAATAACTTTATGGATCAATTCAAGTAAACTTCAAATACAGATCTCACCTTTCACACAACCCTGCACTGCTAAACTCTGTAATTCTGGTCCCAAACTATCAAATTGATACAGTCTATATAGTTAGTATAGTTTAGAAAGCTTAGGATATAAAACAACTCCTGTGTATTGAAGATCTGTGCCTTGAGAGGCTTCTGTGAACACATTAGATACACTTGCTGAGAGAACTGCTGCACTGCATGCTGTATTTTGAAATTACTATGGGTGCCTAAAAAAATATAAATATTCTCACAAACAGGCA
>JAJQWJ010000007.1:20662500-20825000 GCA_023637945.1 Phaethornis superciliosus | reverse complement strand
AATACATATACATGTATTGCAGAAAAAATGGGATGCAGCTCAGAATGGGCTTATCAAAGTAAATAATGCCAAGAAAATTTCTTTGATAACATGGCTGATTTTAAGCAAAGGAAATTACTGAATCATTTAAGTGCATGTCTGCATATATATGATATGTTACCTTATGTATTAACAGATAGAAAGACAAGAAGTGGTAAAAGGACTGTAAATTAGTTAAGGAAATACTAAAAGGAGTATAACAACAGTATTGCGAGTGCATCCACTGAACTGGATAAAGCTTAGCAGTGAAGATCCTCAGAGATCAGTCCACAGAACTGCCACAAATAAATATGATATAAGAAGAAGAAACACAGAGAAGAAGCTTGCAGATTGGAGAAAATTAGGAAGTACTACCAGTAGAAATAAAAATCAAACTATCATCCAGGTAAAATGTTATGCTCCATGTAAACAAAGGTAGCAAACAGAAAGTAGTAGTACAAAGTATGAGTTAATAGTGAAAAAAATTGCTACAAGTTGAAACCTAATCACAAAAAAAAGTGAAAAGAAGAAAACTGAAATATATAAGCTGACTGGAAGATGGACTTTCACCAATTAATTTGATGTAAATACACAGATAGGCGATGCCATTGTAAAATATAAAGAGGCTTTTTTTTTTCCATAAAGTATTGTCATTACACAGTAAAACTTCACCAGAACTGTAATTTTGATTTGATTCAGCAAAGATGTATTTAAGCAGGAAGCAGAACAGGGAAGAGCTATAAGGATGACATTGGGAATGGAGAGTGCAACATTCACAGAGAGTAAAAGACTTTGGATTGCTGTGCCTTGCCAAAACTGAATTGGAATATGATTCCTCTTTAAAAATATAATCATCAAAGCATATACACTGGAGATGAACTATTTAAGTCAAAAAGACAACATTGGCAAGAGAACAAATAAGAATAAAACAGCCATAAATAAATTTATGCTGCGAATTAGAAGATTTGTAACTCCCAGGGTAGTAACATTATTGAACAACCAACCAGTGTTCTGAAGGACAAAAAGAATTAGCTCATGTTAAGACACAGCTTTATCATTTTATATTATAATATATAGTGACAGCAGGGAACTGGACTTCAAGATTCCCTAGGCCCTTTTGTATTTTATATACCCATCTCAGTATGGTTACAGAGCTCATCTTAGCCTGTGGAAAACTGGTGAGACTAGGGCAGTGATGAGAATATTAAGCAAAAGACAGGAAATACTAACTTGGCGCAGAGCCACACTAAGGAATGAACTATTACTTCCAAACAGGGGCCAGCTCCCCTGTATGCATGTCAAAGTACGGGCAGAGTCCATTTCTGCTTCTTTATGTCCATATGTGGGTATATTTCAAGAGGATATTGATTAGAGGAAGGAGTAAATAGACATAATAATACATTTCTGCTTATTTTTTAGTGTAACTCACTCTTGTCCCCAGTTACCTAAAGGCTAAGCTCAAAACAGCTGTGCAGAGCTCAGATTTCCTTCTGTTTGCATGGCAAAACCATTACTTTTTAGATATGCACTGACTGTTTTATTTCTATTTACATACTAAAGCACTTTTTTAGGTTTGTCTTTTTTAAATTATTTTAAATAGCACTTGCGCACTATATAATTGGCACCTACACTGCTATATGATAAAATTCTATTGAGCTACATGAAGGGACCTCCAAAATACCCATATTGTAATGCGTTTTTTAGTTGATGGGTTGGTTTGTTGTTTTTTTTGGGGGCGGGGGGCTTGGGGGGCTGGGGTTTTTTTTCAGTTGGTTGGTTTGATTGAATTCTTATTTAAATACATATCTTCAAATACTGCTCAGAGATTGTGAAAAGTGGTTTTCCTTTTATGAACTTTAAGTGTATGGCGGTGATCAAATGGATACAACTGTCCTTTAAGGACATTGGCAATTATTGTCATCATACCTCCTGTTAGGCAGTTCAAATTGCTTAAAACTTTGATAATGATTACTTGACTGCATTTAAATGAAGGTCGTTTATCCTTCCATTCCCTACTTACATAGCGTCTTTCGTGCAACACGCCTCAAGGCCCTTTTCAAAGAACACTAATCAGTACACAAAATTATATTGAAGCAAATAACCTTGTCACAAATTCCATTACACAGTAAAAGCTAAATAAAAAATAATAGCTTTCCTGTCTATATTTAAAAATGTATATCCACTTAGTGTCAAGCTTTTCAAGTAGAAGAGAATGCCACAGAAGAGCGTGGATTATACTGCATAGCAAGGAAATGAAAAGTAAACTAGTGCTACAACACACTTAAGCAATATTCTCCCTACCTTACCAATAATATGGCTGATAGCAAAAAATCAATATTTTAAAAATGCTGGCTCTTGTTAAATTAAAAAAATTTCAATGACAATTCCAAAGGACCAGCTAAAGCCATGTCCAAAAGGGCCAATGAGTCATTGGAAATCACTTTTTCTTGCAATAGTAACTGTTTTACGATTTTATTGAGGAATGACTGGAATCAATCAGGCATTTACTTAAAGGAGAACAGTAACTGTTTTGCTCAGCCTGCCAGTACAAAATGGAAGGGTTTCTTCCCATAAATAAAGTTAGTTCCTTACCTATGTACCTATGCAATGTCCTACACTAGCTCAGACAAGTAAATCATAGAATGACAAGGGTTGGAAGGGATCTCTAGAGATCATTGAGTCCAACCCCCCTGCCAAAGCGGGATCACCCAGGGCAGGTCACACAGAAAAGCAGACAGGTCTTGAAAGCATCTAGAGAATGAGACTTTGCAACTTCTCCAGGCAGCCTTTTCCAGTGTTCTGTTGCCCTTATAATAAAAAGATGTTTCTCCTGTTGAGGTGGAACTTCTGTGTCCCAGTTTGTGTTTTTTGCCCTTCACCCTACCACAGGGCACCACTGAAAAAAGACTGCCCTCTTCTTCTCGACACCCATCCTTCAGATATTTATAAACATTAATAAGATCTCCTCTGTCTTCTCTTCTCCAGCCTAAACAGCCCCGGGTCTCTCAGCCTCTCCTTCTTTTCTGCTTCCCTTCCTTGAAAGCCTAGACAGGTGAAAAGGTGACTGACAATGCCAGTCCTATTCCATAGTGGGCTTGATGGCGACTTATGGGTAACCCTGACACTGACTGAAAATGAATCAGTCTCCACAAAATCCAGCAGGCTCTTCGAGTTGCCACAAATTGACATAAGAAAAAAAAAGTAGTGTAAAAACAACCTGGAAATTACCTTTGCTCCTAACCAACAAGTGATTTCATCTACTAATGTGGCAAACTCAGCCATTCCCTTGTCACAAGTCTCAGACCATAGCAGAAACTGCAGAAGAGCTACACACATGAGAAACTAAAATGAAAAAACTCTTAGTTCACTGCTAGGTGTAGCCCCGTATTTATAGCATTGTTTGTGCAATGAAATATCACACACACCACAAAAATTCAGTGATCGCTCTGTCAGGTATGTTCTGTGGTAGTTTCTCATCTGCAAATGCAGAACCAAAATGAAGCCAACTGCAACCCTTCTAAAGAGAGAAAAGATCTAAAAATTAGAGGACAAGACCCATCCCATATCCCATATAATTTAACTTTTTTTTTTTTTTTGCTAACGGAATTATATCAGGGAAGGGGAAGAGAACAAAGATGAAATACAGGGGAGAACACTAAACATGTCCAGAAATAAAAGAGACTTACTCAAAACTCTAACACAAGTATTTGCATTATTGCAGATTTTAGCTTGTGAAAAATTTTAAAGTTGAGGAAATAAAAAACAAATTAAAGAAGAAAAAAAAAACATTTGGAAAAATCAGTCAAAAACTAGAAAGTAAACAACTGAAATACAGATAAATAAGCCTCTTGCTGCACAGTAATCCACAAGATGCCCATGCTTAAAATGATGAAACAGTCTTTCTTCAGAGTCCTGTCTGCCAACATTTATACAGAATTTGGCATACTATATGGTGATACTTTCACTTACAAAAACAAACACAATTTTATTTTGGAGGCTACAAACCTCTTCTGCAATTTCGAGTGAAATGATTTATCGGCCAATTGACACTTCTTGAATTAATTCTTCTTCAAATATAACCTAGGAAATTCCATCTCCTATCAGTCATGTCAAATTTGACAGCATTGGGCGAAATTTCTCCTTTCTTAATTATTTTATTATCCCATTAATTCTCCCAATCCATTAGTTACATTCCCATGTGCCCCTCTGAAGAATTTCTATTCTTCCTTGATATCTATAGCTTTCAAGAACTGCAAATAAACAATGCCCTCCCTTGGCAATCCCTTTGCTACACTAAATACATTTCATTACTGTCATTTCCCTTCAGAAACTAAATAGTTCTTATATATCAGTTTTTCTCCACCTTTCCTTTAGTGACAATTCCAGAAAGCAACAACCAAATTGACCTTCTCAGAGCTAGAGGTGTCTGATTTTCACTACTCTGTGTTATGATCATAACATCCATATGCTTCCTCAAACTTGCCAAAATCATACTTTTGAAAATTATACATTGCAAACTGTATCTTAGCTGTTGCCTGCTCTTCCTCTATGCGAAGTGACAATAAAAGGTGCAACACAACATTTTGGTAGCCACTCTGAAGGGAAGGCTATGGAATAGATACCACTCTCAAAACTGCTGATCTATGGGACAGGGTGCCCAGGGAGGCTGGAGAATCTCCATTCCTGGAGACTGTCAAACCTAACAGGACAAGGCCCTGACTGACCTGATCTAGTTTTGAATTATCCCTGCTCTGAGAAAAAGGTTAGGCTAGATGACCTCCAGAGATCTGTTCCAACCCTACTTGCACCCTGTGAATCACTTCAGAATTTTTGATCATTCCAGAAATACAGCATAATACCTCACATCAGTTTCTATGCTGAATTGTCCATTAGATACTGTGCTGCACTATTATTTCCCTTAGAGGCTGATACCAGAAGCAAGAAGCACAAAGACCAAAGCAATTCTCCCAGGAGCATTGCCAGGAGATTTAGGAGACTATTCACCTTCTCTTGGACTGTAGCAAGATGGATGGGTCACACTGGAACGAAAGACAACCTCAACAGAATATAGAAGATAATCAACAATACAGCAGCCATATTACCTGCAATAGGGTAACACATGGAACTAACCATTGTTTTGGGTAATTCCAGAAGAATAATGGTCAGCAATGCCAAGCATAGCATCACCACCTTTGCCAGATCACCCCAGCTCTTTCTGGAAAACAGGTTTCAGTTGTTTCTGAGAAGGGATTAGGTACATATATATACCGTCCCTCCAAACATTGAGGGCCAAATTGAAGCCTGCTTTGTCTCAGACAGTCAATATACAACCTAGAAATACTGCTGTCAGTCTAGTGGAAATTAGAAGAGGTTGAATTTTCGCTACCATGTCTACACTTTCTCAAAAATACCCCCATTTCTGCAGACTGAATTGGAGGATCACGTAATTAATCTTCTTCAATACCTTCTTGTCCTTTTTCTACCCAGTTATGGCAAATCATCAAACCACTGTACTACTATTTTCTTGACACAAAAATCAGCTTTTGGGGACAGTCCCTGCTCACAGCACTATAGAGATTACTTTAGATAAAACTGGAAATGGCAGAGACCCTTTAGGGTGGGCTTTTGCTAGCTTAGTATCTAATACAGAATAAATATGCTAGGAGCTCCAAATCATGTGTAGTATGCTCCAATAAAAAAGAAAATAATTAGAAAAAAACCTAGTAATAACAGCACAATAAAACAAAATCCTACTAAAAAAAAAAGTAGCAAATCAATTAAGCATAAAATCTGAGAGACGAGGTGCTCAAGGCTACCAAGTGCCTTACTCTAGAGAGTTCATTCTGCAAGATATTGAGCATCACAGCACTGAATTGGTAAAATAAGTATATAAATCACTGTAAAACCTTGTGTGATTTCCAGTAGGAATGTACCTACCCTACAGTCAAATCAGAAGTTCTTGAATTGGTGTTTAGCAATCAAGAAAGCAGCTAGCCAAACTCACTCTTTCAGAATGCTTTTCCTTAGAGATTATTCACGTTGGTAAAGTCTTCCACAATTACATTTCCTCTGGAACTAATTAAAGGATAAAATTTTTCATAATCATGTTCTAGAAAGATGATTATCACGCATTGCTTACAATTAATTTTTAGAACTTTCGGCTAGGCTGTCAAAATAACACTTAGAGTATTTTTAACATAAGTTGAAAATATACAGAACAATGATCAGATTATAGGGTCTGAAAAGGAGGCCAATATTTTGATTCCTTCTACCCTTGTTTAAATTTTTTTAATATGTCTAGAAAGGAATTCAGTTTTAAAATCAAAATTATTTAGAAAGGAAACATTGTCATTTATCATTCAACTCTTACAGGCTCAGGAAGAAGGGAAAAAAAGTTACTGTAGAGTTTTATGGTTGAGGATGCAGTGTTTATTTTGATTATCTGAAGATCATAGATTTTGATTATTCGATAATGACAAGCAGATAGATTTATTTTTTATTTTGCTACAAATTTAATAACACATTATTGGCTCTACTACAAAAAAATCAGAGAGCCTAACTACAGATTGCACATAATTCCCACAATACCATCTTTGTTGCTTTATGTCAACCAGCACGCTTCTCAGCTGCTATCATATGATAGATACTCTGTCTTAAAGGCAGTCACCACAACGCAGCCACTTCTGGAGTAGAGTGACATGTGCCATTAACACATGACAGATTATGATCCTTGTGCAGAAGAATGCTGTCTATCTGAAAATACTACTGAAGGAATATAGGTGATCTGCAGTAAGAGACAAACATGGCATCTCCCTGACAGAAAAAATAAAGCATGCAACTCAAAACTATAAATGTTTAAGACTATAATTACTTATGAACTCATTTACTCAAAAGCTTGTATATACAGTAGCAAAGTAACCTCCTTACACTGTCTGGAGAATTGGTTTAAGATATCTCAGTGGGACTTAGAGCATTCAGACATAAACTGACTGAACTGTTAACCTGAAAGAAACCATTCAGTATTGCCCTAGAATTAATTAGTTCCACTTTAACATGGAAAAGGGTTTCAGTGGGAAAAGTGCCAGAATGAGAGCCATCAAAACAGACCTCTGGTAATCACCAGAGAACAGGAGTATTAATCTATCTGATTAATCTGTTGAGCTGTAACAGTTCCTCAAGGGCAGTGTGATGAGTTGGTAAGTGAACCTGGTGTCATTCTTCTATCCCCTGCTCCAGAAGGATATAGGTCTGTACAAGAAAGCTTGCTGGCAACAGCAGAGCTTCCTATTTGCCCTGATAGGAACTGGTTGAAAGCAGCTGGTTGCTTCTCCAAAGCCACTATATGCTACCTTTGCTTAAAAATTTTGCAATGCTTTCACCAGAACCATAGCTTCTTTGGCAACTGTAAGTAGGGACTGAAACACTTGAGAGGAATATTTAGAATAACACAATACTAGAGCTATCATGGATGCAAATCCTGATATAAGAATAAAATAGTTCTGATAATACGATCAGTCAGAAGAAGCCTCCCTGTCAGGGAAGCAGGAGAGGCTTTTGACTACCAGAGGAGAAAAGCTACAGAATAAATATGATCTTAACTGACCATACAGCTACTGTCAGCCTTTTGGCACATTAAAGCAGATGTTCTACATTAGTGCACCTTAAAATTTTTGGCTTCTGATGGGTGTCTGAATGTTGGAAACCACTATGTCTGGGGAAAAAAATGAGATTTCAGTGTTATTTCAGAGAAGATTCAACCCCCTTTCAAAAAGTATAAACATATTCATCTCATCTTCTTGTCCCTAAGACAAAACTTACTAAAGCTCCCTAAAACTGCAGTGCTAGAGAAGGAATGATGGCACAGTTATTTGCCAACCTTCAATAAGGATTTTGGTGACTGAGCAGAAATGTTTATAGTATCAGTAAACTCCTACAAGCATTTGGACTGACACTTGTGGGCAAAAACTAAGAGGAATGCCAGTTATTGCCAAGGACAATCTGCAATTAAGAATTTCAGAGACAAATTATCAGACAAAGAGAACAGACAGTAAATCATTATCAAACAAACTGAAATTGAGAAACTGGAACAAAAATTTAACATACAAAAGTATTCCAAGAAAAGACCAGATGATCCCAGTGACTTATAGTACAGAAAAGCTGCTGATACTGAATCAACAGAAGCCATAACTTAATCTGTCTAGATTCCTGATGTAGAACATGCAAGCACAATTTCTGCCACCTTCTTAAAAAAAAAATAGTATTTCTGACTGAACAAAAGAGAAACCTATCCTGTATCAGTCAGCTGCTTTCCTCTTGGAAGCTGCATATGCATAGAAAATTTCTAAAAAGGAACCAGGTCACTGAAGGAAGCATCTATTGAGCACCTTTTCTTTTTTACTCATTGACTTCCTATTTTTCCTCTGTGCATTACACACTTTTCCCCTCCTCTGTTGGCCACCTCAGCTCTGGAATCCCACCAGGAGTCAATCATTTTGCAGTCTCTGACTCAGAGTATTGATTCAATGCTGTGAAACATGCCATTCAGTTATAATCAGTTACTAAACTATAAAACCATGTTACTACTTACTTTCATTCATTCACTCCAGTAATATGACTAAATACCTTTAACTTCTGTCATCAACTCTCTACAGTAGCCACATCACACTGGCAAGACAAAAAGTAAAGAAAAAAAAATTATGATGTCCAAACAGGCCTTTTAGAGCATGATCATGTTTTACTATGTGTTGCCCTTTGCAAAATAATAGTAGGCAGCCCTTTAATAGGCTTCTTTGAAAGACAAATTTAATTTCTTTACCTATAATTTTCAAATGGACACATGCCATTCTCTTAACCTTTCATAACAGACTTGTTTTCTACTCTTTCTAGTATCTATATACAGACACTAGACTCCCAGAAAATATCCCATTAGTCCCACTGCTGAATCCTGGTTTCACTCGATGTCACCTTTCATTACCCCAGGCAATTTAATGCTCAGGCATTCTGCCATAGCTAGAGACATAAAAGACCAAAAATTACTTTAGCAAAATTATTTCTCAGAAGTCTAGGAAGAATTTATAAGTTTCCTCTCCCTAGTATTTTTTTCCCCATCAGTAATTATTCCAACAGCTGAAATATTTTCTGATATATTTAGCCTTCCTCTTCTAACAAAAAAAAAAAAAAAAAAAAAAAAAAAAAAAAAAAAAATTAATTACTTAACTTTGCAGGCCTATGGCATAAAGTATCTTCTCAGCAAACACAAGGTGAATTCTGATGGAGCCAATCCCTCAGATTGGAGATTATAAAACTACTAGTAAAGAAATCAGTTCTACCTTATTTTGTGTGGTTACCCAGTGTCTTGTCAACTCAAGATAGATGGGAATAAGTAAAAACCGTAACAGGTATTTTCAACAAAGAGAAAAGTGAAACAAGTCATCATTAGTAAGAGACTATTTAATAAAATATTTTAAATACAAATTGCTTTAGTTATAGGAGACCAGTAAAGATAAAAACCCAAGCAATACATATAGCATGTTGATGGATCTCAAAGCTTTTCTCTTGCAGAGCCTAATAAAAGAATGCATTGAGAATGACTTTTCTTTATTCTGCTTGGTCATTCTATATTTGCATCTCTACGATGAAAGGATGTATCTGAAGTCCCAGGACCAAGAGTCTGTACTGGAGAATTCTAGACATAGATTATGTGTTACTCTATCAATGAACAACCAAGTTTCAAAGGCTTGCCTTTTTGTGGAGGCACAGCATAAGACACTAAAGAGGCCAGCTGCAAAGGATAATGAAAAAAAAAAATAAAAATCTTCCTTTGGCATAATGAGAAAATATTATAAAGATATATCTTGAAATACAAATAAGACATTTCAAATGAAATGGTTTCTGTCTATTGTTAAATTCAGATGAAGAAGATCTAGGATGCCTGCTTTTCCCTCCCTTTTAAAATTCTATTGAACACATCTATTTCAAATCTTGAGAATCCCATATGTATTAGAATGGGAATAGTAGCTTTAAGTTGAGAGAAATTGCTCTGATGGAGGAAAATAAATAAGTTCCCTTACCCCAAGATGAATCCTTTAGTCTCTCTTCCTCAATTCCATCCTTCTTAAGTTGAAGCTTGGAAGAAGAAGCCATAGTTAGATGGATACAAGTTAATGTCACCCATTAAAACCTATATTTCAGCAAAAGAGAATTCAAGAAAAGAGTGAAAACAGTTTGAGGTTGAGCTGAAAGTTAGTTTTATAGCAGCCAGTCAAGAAGTTAAATCCAAACAACCTCTTCTCTCTCACTTTTGTCAGAACATAATCTGAGGAATACTGTAGATCAGAGTCTCAAACAAAGGTTATTTGAACCCTTGATATGCCTAAATAACTTGCCTTATCTAACTTAGAATCAGTGGGGTAAATCTTTTGCACTAACTCATACTTTTTGCCTACATATTTGTAAAGTGGTCATTTTCAAAGCTGTGTAAGCATTTAAATAACAAGTTCTTTGGCATTATTAGGGTTGGATGAATGTCTAGAATGACAGTATTTAGCTAACAGCTACAGAGAAATGATGTGGAAGACCCATAAGGAACGGAGGTTTATAGCAGGAAAGGTTTGGAACTTGGACACTGTACTGTTCCAAGTCTCACATGTGAGTTGTTTCAGTGTTTCCTCTGGACAACTGATTAATCCTGTTCCACTACAGCAGCAGCAAGTTGTAAGATGTTTTATGAGCACACCAAGCTGTTCCCAGTGTCATTGCCAAACAAAGTAAGAATATTTCTTTTGATGTGAAGAAAAGTTATATTCCTTCTTCCTTCAACTGTTAGAAGTGTTGAAAAACTACTAAGGTGAATGGTTAGATATCTCTGAAATCTTGTTACACAACACATCAGAAATCTCATTCAGATCAAGTGACACAGACATGGAGACCAGTGGGGGCAGAAAATAAGGGAAAAGAAAAAAAAACATGAAAAGAGAAATACATAAAGGACTTTCATGAACATTTTCTTGCTTGTCAGCAGAGCCTTAAGCATGTCCAGAGTATTTTACGTGTACCATCAGGTAGAGATGTTAATTAAGAGAAAGGGTATGTGAAGAATTATATATAATAAATATTTTGTGTTCACTGCTAGGGGACCTGAAAGTGCTACAACATAGATACTGGACAAATGACTTAGTCTTCAAATTTCTTCACTCAGAATCTGTGATGACAACGGATCTGCTTTTCACCAACCATTTAATTTTCTTGGTTACTGCCCAGAATGTTTTCCAATCTAAGCCATGTTTTATAGCAAATCTGTAAAGTTTAGGAACATTACAGAAAGCATTACAGAACTGCAAATGGTACTGCTGGTTAATAAGTAAGTTCCTGGTTAGTAATAAGTTTCTACAAGTAGCATTCATAATAAATAATTGAAATAATATGTACTGCTGATTCACAGGGAAGGGAAAAAGCCCTGACACACCTGGCTGACAGAACCACAACTACTGCTGAAGACAGGAACATTATTACACTTTACTGGTAAGATGCACAATGCCTTCATCTGAAGACCAAAACCCAGCTGTCTAGAACAGAATACAATTAGAGCTCAGCTGTGTCTGAAAATCCATGATAATGTATTTTAATCCAACAAATAACACTTAAACACGCCTTCTCTGAAGCTCCATAATACTCCAAGTTGTTGCCCTTCTCTGTTTATGCACTACAGGTATTGTAATGACTCTTGTACTTCACAGCGTACTGGAAGCTCATGTCACAGATATCTTTCCCAAATGTCCCAATACTATGAACTGCCTCTCTTCCACAGAAGCCCCCAAAATTACTACAGATTTGCCAAGGCCCTGTTGACACTCCAGGAATCCTTTCAAACTGTCTTGTGCTTTCTAGATGACATTTGTTAATTATGGGGAAAAAGAGGTGTTTTATTTTACCTGCATTATAGTTGCAGAAACAGTTATCTTAATGGGCTTCCTGAAAACATACTGAAAACCCAAGAGACACTGGCTTTTCTGCTCTGTGCAAACACACACATGCACAAAACTATCTGCTTGCACCAAATATTTAAGAGGTGAATGACATGTTCTTAATAGACTATTTTCTAATAGTATAATTGCTAAAATAGTGGGGGGTGGGAGAAGTCACTCTCCAAACTCAATGGGATAACAATCTTTCCCTTTGACCCTGAGTTTATCCATTCAGGTTACAAAAACAGAAACCCCAGAGAACTGGCAAACAAATTTATCACATTATTGTTGGCATCGAAACAGAGAAAATTTTAATCTATTTCAGCTGAAATCATATGATCCAGTAGCCTGGGGGAAGGGATATTAATAGAAGTCAGGGCAAAGAGGAGGACAGACCAACTTTCCTCAGCTCAGAGCCAGGCAGCAGGCTCTCTGCAGCTCTTCTTCACCATCTACCCAGGCAAATGAGGCCAGCAGGGTGGGAAGCCCAGCGGCCATGGGCTTGCAGAGGTAGAGAGGGGTGTCAGGGCTCAGCAGGTTCTGACATCCCACCCCAACTACAGCTATGGACTCACATCACCACCCTCCCGATGGCAGCTGACTCCTCCTTTTGATCATAGCACATTTAAACAGCTTTTAGGCTACTTCTTCAACAAACTGTGTACTATTGTATTCAGGACTGGATGGAGACAGCACTGAAACAAGTAAATTGGCTATGAGAAAGTCCCTATCTCCAATTGGTATTGATAACACATTCCTTTAATGAAGGGCAGGAGAGAAGAAAAAATAAAAAAACAACCAACAAAGAAAGATGGAGATATGGCTTTCATCAACAGAAATGCATACATCAGCCAACAAGCTGAATAATCACAAAACAGGGAAAAACCCTGATCCAAGCATTAATAATTCAATTAGTATTCATCGAAATAACATCAATTTTAATTAATCTATTTCACATCACTGTTCATATCCTCTGTGCCTTCTACTACAGCTTAAAAATAATTAGTGTATGAGCCTGCTAAGTATTCCTATCTTTGAAAATAACAAAAAGGAGGCACAAACTTGCCAAATAAATATTTTAAAACCTCAAATGGTCAATAAAAAAAATATGAGATGTAATTGCTTGTCACTGTGCATTACTAATATGGAATACACTCATAGGTTGCTAATTGTATTATAAACATAATTTGATTCACTGAAACTTCAGTATATTAAAATATTGGTTAAAGATGCATCAGCCACCAGAGCATATGCTTACCTGCTTGTATTTGCACAATAAAATATCTGGCACTGTTCGGTGACTGACTGAAGCAGAATATTTCTAATTTATTCTATTGCGCTGAGCTCATCCAAAGTATATAGGAACAAAAAAAATAAAAAGGTACATGTTTCTGTCTGAAGTAGGCCCAGTAAATCAATAGAGAATATCTATGTCCATCACAGAGCTTTGCTGGAGATGATGTGAAACACAGCACATTTCTAAGGGAAACTCCAGGAGCCACTGTAACTGCTAAACTCTGCGCACCAAAGGCAGCCAAAGGCAGCACACAAGAACCACACCTCTCTGCTTTAGGACATGATTTCCCTTTTTCGTGTTGGCTAATGTTGACACTCTGGTCTTTGCCTTTTAGCAGGATACTTTATCAGGGGGTCCCTTCCAAGATGGATAAAAGAGAGATGTGTAGGCAAATGCAATTTGATAGAGAGCAACAAGACCAATCTTCTGCCTGGTGTACTAAATTATTTTATAAAAACATAAAAATAAATGTGCTCTTCTTTAAAGTCTCTTATCATTACCCTTTCTGTCATAGAGACTTAGTGAATCCACTATTATTATTTCTTTTGTTTATTTATTTTTATAATATTTTGAGGAAATTTCTGAGTTTGGATTCAGTCTGATGTTCTTCTGTCTACCTAGATAAATGCAAGTCAGAGATACAACAGTCCAATCACTCGTGTTTTTTGCTTCCTATGGGTCTCTAGTAGAGCTCAATCAACTTTTTTTTTTTAGTTTCCACAGGTTCAGATACCATTGCAAAGCAATCAAAACACATAAATCTTTTCAATGTCAGTCATCAGTCTTTACCCAAGACAGCCTTTCACATCACAGCTTTTACCCTATTCTCCAACAATGCTCATACTTGTTCTTTAATTGATACTTGTTTACACTAAATTTCTGCTATGTGTGAAATACTTTCACATGTAAAATAAAATGTAAGTAGCATTTATCAATCTCCACCCCAAACTCATTAACAAAATTCTACAGGTTGCCCCACATTTCTATATATACAATAGACTGAAGTCCTGATTTTTTTATTTAATAACAGTTGCAGTCACCTTAGGTATACCAGCAGTTCAACACAGGGCACAGCCTGCCACTGCACATTATCACAGGACAATAGGACAAAAGAATTTACATGCCAGATTCCTTTCCAAAAAATACTGTAATTGGCTAATCAGCAGTACTCAGCCAAGCATGATACAAAGCTCAGGCAGAAGCTTATTTTATATATCAATACCCATCCAAATATATACTTGTATAGATAGCTATCTATATATTTTTTTCCACATCACGTGCAATATTGAAATAGGTTATTGTCTGCAATGGCATGACACCCCACTTTCTATCAACCTGCAGTATGTAGATACAATAAGCACTATCACTTAAACCACAGAAATCTTTGCACATTGCATCTGTAAACAACCTCCACACACTCTGGTTTCCACAGAGGTATGTATTTGTTAAAGCTTTTTTACCTGAAAAAAGAAAAACACTAATAGCACCATGGGAGCTTCAAGAAAGGCAGGCAAATTATGATTACATTTACCATCTAATTTGCTCTCTGAGGCTTGTTCAAACAGTGCAAACATTGTGCTCCTCTTCTTCATTTGTTCTGACAAGCAGGATGACAACTAATCACCATCAAGAGCTTTCCCACTCTCCAGGCCCCCGTTTTCTGTTTATACAATTTGATGCCTTCCAGCCAAGGAAACTGTTAGCCTTCCCTGCCACCCCAATGAAGAAGACCAGCTTTCCAAGGCTGGATTTCAGCTAGAAGTCTTATACGGTATGAATCCACAGTGCTAAGCAGGAATAAAACAAGACCTTTCTGCTGTGTGGTAGCAATAGCACTGGAGCTGGGTTCTGCATAACGTGACAAAAACACCCACGGGAGGCAAAGAAGGTTGGAGTCAGACCGAGAAAAAGGCGCCTGAGGAAAGGAGAGGCATCCTCTACCCTCCCTCTTGCTTTGTTTTCTTCAAGAGACAGATCTCTGATCTACTAAAGCATTGCTATTTAAGCCATAAAATGTGCAAAAATAAGATACAACCACCACTCCCTGCTCCTGCCCCCCCTAAACAACAACAACAACAACAAAAGCTTGGAGGATACTGGAAATATACTTCAAGGATATCTGTCCTTTAATAGGTCTTCTGTCCAAAACCATAGCATTGTTTGGCCTTGATAAGACTCATCCACATAATCAAACTATACCAGCTTTAACAAGTCATTGTATGCATGTGCCCTCTTAACCCAGAGCCTAAGAAAGACAAGACAAATTGAAATGAAAAAAAAAAAAACTAAGCCATATTCTCTCACATGTCCAGTGGGCTAAAATAGTACACAGAAGATACCACTCTTAGCAGCTACATAAGCCGTAAAGATTTCAGATGGGCTACCTCTTATAAACCTAAAAGGGAAAATTATATTGAAATTTTGATATTTAATAACATAAAAGTATGTATGCACTTTCAAATACGGACTCATTACCATTCAACCTTACTGAACAGAGGTTAAATTAAAACTGGGAAATATGTTAAACAACGTATATTGCATAAACAATCACCAAACTTTTTTGTTTTAACTGTCAGATATGGTATAATTTCTGATAGTCTGAAGGAAGTAATGTCAACAGGCAGCTGTCTAACTCCAAATTAGTCAGTTTTGATCTTCACAGGTCTTGATCTTCACATTGATCAAATCTATACCAAAAATTCTCTTTCTTTTTCTTTGTAAGAATTTGAAAAATGCAGCTAGGCTTTAACTGGTAGAAAATATACACTCTCTTACCATTACTTCTTTCTCTTTGTCTACACGTAGCAGCCCATAACCCCAGCCACTGTCACCAGTGTCACTAGCCAGCACCACTGCATCTGATTCAGCTATACAAAATACTGACATTAAAAAGCTGCCTGGCTCAAATGCTTTACTACTTTTTGAAAGGTTATTAAGCTAAAGAAATCAGTAGCGTTATGCTGCTGTAATGTAAAACTAAATAGCACTCAAAGTGTTAATCATGATTGCAGCTCATGAAATTATTCATATAGAATTCCCATTGGCTCTTTTTCTATGCTTACCACAGCGAACATGTGGTGAAGAGCAGCATTAAGATGGCTTGATCTGTGCCAAAGGAGAGAGCTGGGTCTCAGCTGCTAAAGCAGCAGGCAGCCAAAACAACTGGACTCACCTTGCTCACAGGAGCCTTCTGCTACTTGTGGGAGGCAGTTGGGTACAGAGGCATGAAGCAGGTGGGAGGACATGGTAAGAAGACAACTGGTTTCAGACATCCTTCTCCAAGTGGTGGATAGAAAAGGACAGAGTGCAGACTTGTGTGAAAGGCAGACTCAGGCTCCCAAGGAAGGAAACATCTGAACTATTTGTTGGTTCTTAGAAGGCTCAGAGGGAGTATGTTTTAAAAAATGTTATAGCAGCAAAGTAGGCATAATTTAATTAAAAATGTAAACAACAGATTTTGAAAACTATTGTAAAATGAAATTATTAGATTAAGAGAAATTCTCCTTCAGTACTTTAGATGTGCAGAATGGGTAGACAGTGTCAATCTAAAGTCCTCTAAGGCCTGCTCAGACTCAGTGCAGGTGTGTCCAGCCCTTGTGGGCTGCATGGGACTGACATGAAAACTCTCTCATAAGAAGTGGGAAGCAGTACATGGGGAAGGAAGCACTCCTGAGCAGCCACAGACCACTCAGAGTAGGTGTTTAGTAGGAGTTAAACTCAGAGTCCAGTGAAGTCAAAGAGAATTTTGTTGCCAACACTTATAGGACTCAGATTTTCTCTAAAATATTGTCAAATAAGCAAAGCCAACTGAAGTCAATAAGCCTCATTGTTATGCTTCAGATGCAATAATCCTAGGTGGAGTTTGAAATCATTCTAGATTACAATTTCAGATAGAAGTCTTTTCAACATGGTTTTCCCTTTAAGGGTGGGGTTTCCTCATAGAACAAGAGCAGTGTGCTCTTGCATTTGAAGTTTTTATGAAAATCCATATTTCCAACACACCGTAAGTTTTTTACAGTTTGGTAGGTTCCCAGGAATTAAACAGCCCACACACTTGCTACAGATAAGGACAGGTAAAAACAGACTGAAGCAGAAGAGTCTTGCTGTAAGAAGACACAAATACTTTACCTTGTCACCATCACAAGGCAGTTTTCAGACAAAGCACCAGCTACACAAATGCAAAGCAAAATACAAATACTAACCCATCTTATCTTTTGTCTGTACTCCATGTGCCCGAGGTAACAATAAACAAAATTAACAAGTGAGCTAAAGTGACATGATATCTCATTTTTTGATCCTCCAAAATGCCACATGAACGTCCTATACAGCGGGACAGTCACAAGAAAACACATCAAATAAAATAAGAAGGATTTACTTCCTGCTCAGCTACTCATACAGCTTGCCTCTAAAGCAAAATTAACACACTCAAGTCTTCCTGAAGAGACAAAAGTATATTTCTGTCTTTAAAACAGGCACTATTATAAGTCCACTACCAAGCCACATAGATTGCCAGTATAGCAGTGCAGTAACAGCATGTCAAATCATAGCACTCTGGCTGCAGGGCCACCAGCCCTTCTCCTATGCATGATACTTCATGCACACACTGGTCCAGGCTACTCTGCACCTGCCTGGCCAGTGCAAAGCATGGTTATCATGGTATCATCATTCCTCCATTTTAAGTTAAAAAGGCAACATATAAACATATGTTGAAAAAAAAAAAAAATTTAAAAAAATAAAAAAAACCCCTCTGTAGTAGATTTTTTCCAAGTTCACTAAGAATGGTATTGTATCAAGTGGCAGTAGCTAGGCAGTCTTTATTGGACTCATAAAGGATTATGATTTTGCCTTGTTCTCTGAAAGTGAATTTCTTAAAATACTATTTTAAAAATGGTACTACTTCTTTTCATGATAGTGTTTTTTTAGTATATTAACTTTCCCACATCCCATACTTTGATAGTTCAGCAATTTTCTAGTTCATTTTAAATCAGTTTTTGACAAAACAATACCAACAGTTCAGTAAGTGTCCCAGCTCAGTCTTAAAATTTACGTTTCTTTTTGAAATACTCTCTTCCTGAATAGCTTTAACAACTAATAAAACTCTTCCATTTACAAGCTAAAAGAATCATATTAAGCACTAAATTCATGTGCAAGGTGGAGGGTTAGTGATACTGAATGTTGATAGTAGATTTTATTTTAACACTAAAACAGCTTTTTAAAATTCAGTAATACATTGTAATATACAGGTTACATGCACACCCCACTGCATGGATTTTTAGTTATACTT
This sequence comes from Phaethornis superciliosus, assembly GCA_023637945.1. Lineage (NCBI taxonomy): Eukaryota > Metazoa > Chordata > Aves > Apodiformes > Trochilidae > Phaethornis > Phaethornis superciliosus. The sequence goes on along the minus strand of JAJQWJ010000007.1, from coordinate 20,806,438 downwards.
GTGATGCTTTGACATTCACATACATAGATGTGTATGCATTCAAATACATTTACATGTATGCAAATATTTAGGTCTACTTATCTATGTAAATATATTTGCATATAAGTAAATATATACACATGTATGTACAAGTTTATGCAGACACATGTACACACACATACATGTATGCAAGACATCACTGTTACTTTGTTCTGGTTAAACAATAATGATCACAAAATATAGCAGAAAGTCAACAATATGAGAATTTATACTTGTGTTCTAGATGAGGTGCAATACATAAACTGAGTAGAAACCAGTAGAACACTGGTGAAAACATAAATGTTGTTTACATATATTGCATGCATTGACAGTGCAGTGAAACACTAATATCATAACTCCCAGTCTGTGATGTATAACAACATTGCATCAGTAACACCATGATAACTTTTATAAATTATGAAGTCCTATTGCAATCTCTCTTTGGAAAAAAAAATGCAGCCTTACTAAGAGACGTCATCAAAACTAGGGACATGAGCAGAGCTACAGACTGAACTGTTTCAAAATTTTACCACATTCAACTCCTAGCATCTGCCCATACATAGGAGACAACCTTTCCCACCAGAGCAATTAGCAGTTTGGGTCTGCTTCAGTACAAAGTAAAACACCTCAGGTTAAAATTTCCTTTACTTCAGCTGTGGCACTTTTCTTCAACTTCCAGTTGAGAGAAATAACTAATGGTTGAGGGCAGGACCTTCCTAGATGTCTCCAACTTGATCCACAAGAGGCAACTGGACTTTTGCAAGGAAGAACCCCAGCATTTTTAAATCAAGCTCTGTAAATCTTTCAACTAATGTGCTTTCATTCTAGTATGGACAAAGAATGTTTAATACCTCTATAGCTCTAGCATTTATCATTAAATACATCTTCTCTACAGTCCACATAAGGATTTTTCTTTAAATGTAGGCTAAGTATTTTTTTCTTAACCATTTGTATTAAACAGCAAGGTTAGCTTCAGAATTCCTAGAAAAGTGCACTTATATAAAGCCACCTAAAAATTACACCAAGAGAAGAACGCGTTAGATATGTCAGACATAGGAGGGTCATAGGAGGGGAGGGCAGTTATGTTTAAGTTTGCTTTAGTCTCTTCTGCTGGTAGTATTTTAGTGAATGGATAAAACAGACATACAGGTTTTGTTACTTGACTACCATTTATAAGATCTTTTGGTTGTACACAAATATATGTATATGTATTTTCATAAATGATACCTTTTAGAGAGTCCGAATTAATTTCATAAGTGGGAATGTTTGTCCCTTTAAACTCCATTGTCCTAAAGACAACTACATTAATAATTTTATTTTGGTAATTGTCCTGGTAAATATTCAGTTACCACTTCTATTTCTTCTGAAAAGGAAAAACTGCCTAGCTACAGAATAGCAAAAATGTTTCCAATTTCTGTCATCATTTGAAGCAATCAGTACAAGAGACAAAATTTGAGAACTAAAACTAATCTTTTCAGGAGTCGGCCTTAGTGGGGCTCATTTTAGAACTGTCTGCCTTTGCACATGGATGTGTAAATGCTAATTATCAAGGTCATCTTGATTTGTGTGATATTTTAAGGTTTTACTGCTGCCTTTTTATTAACCTGAGAAATAAAAAGTGTTCTTCTCAAATTTTAGAATAATATTTTTAGGAATATCTTAGAATTATACTAGCGAGCTGCCTAGACTTACTCACTTCAACAATCTTCTCTCAAGTTTCAGGGGTTACAAGAATCATCTCCTTTAACTCCTTACATGTATATTTGCCACTGTGAGATTAAGATGCCACTCTTCTACTGTGACATGTAATTTCTAAAGCATTGGTATCTTCTTTGGGAAATCCTCATATTTGTTTTCCTATTGACTAAGATAGTTAAGAAAAAAAAAAAAAAAGAAAAAAAAGAGAAAAATAAAAAAAAAAAAGAAGAAAAAGAAAAAAAAAAGAAAAAGAAAGAAAAAAAAAGAAGAAGAAAAAGAAAGAAAAAAAAAAAAAAGAAAATAAAGGAAAAAAAATTTGAAAAGATTGAAAAGGCCTGTGACTAGGAGACCAAAACAAAAAGAGATCTCAGCTCTGTTTTCAATGAAGTATTTTTGAAGGAGTGACTCACAAGGGCCGCCTTGATATATAACCCTTTTTACTGCTATTTATTAGTGATGGATGTCCCATTCCAAACTACTTTCCTCTCTGGGCCAAGAGAAATCTGGCCATTTGTGCACCGTGTAAAACCTCCCAATGCACTCCAGGCTGGCAAGAAAAACGGGTACCAGGAGAATTGTGATTACAGCAGAGGGGAGATCTGTTGAGAAAAAGATCTGCTATAGCCATCTCTGAAGAAATTTACAATAAACAAGCATGTGCACTTTAGGATTTGTAACCAAAAGAATTAAAAACTTACATACAAGTAAGATTTTCTCATTTTACAACCATTAATTTCATTCATAACTGAAGTTTTGTCAGTGATTGCTCTATAAACAGGGGGATTTTGATTAACAAAGTATCAGCAACACAACCTCAACAGTCAGGATCTACTTCAGTGTTTAATTTTCAGAGCACCTGAAGAAAGATCTTGTACCTATTGACACAAACACTGGTGTGAATCCTAATAAGTAAAAGCAGGATTGTACAGAATAATATTCAACATGCTCAGACCTAGATTGAGGCATCCCTTATGCCCAAGTTTTGCCAGACAATGTTGCTTAAAGTCTACAGAACTGCTGATAGGTGGGTGATCTAATTAAAGGAAAGATCTTTGGGTGAAGATAAGCCAGCCAAATATCTTTTGCTGTTACTGTGGCAGGCAACCATTAACAAAAGACAGAAAATAAGGGAAGTTTTCCCTCACATGCCAAGATTGCCCCTGGCACTACTGAGACAATGATAAGAGGCTCGAAAGGGGTGATAAGACTACAAACAAAATGGTGATACCACAGCATTCACCTTTGTGCTGTCTTTCCTTGTGTCTTTAATTTGTCCCTTCAAACACCTTCTCTGCAAGAGTCCCAAGGAACACTCTTTTTGGAGAAAAATACAGAATAAAGTGGAAATCTCACATGCATGTCAGATGATTAAGTCTCACTGCATACTTTTGCATGAAGGAGTAAAACACTCCCAAAAGACAAATAGAGTAAATATGGCACTCAACTAACTTTTACATCCCAAAAACGTGAATAAGAGAGTGAAATTCTCTATCTGCAGGACAAAGGTGCTGGTGAAAGAGAAAGGTAGCCAGATGCTTTAAATAACAACTGTCTCTGAAGTGCAGAATGCACAGATCATCTTCCAATAAATTCAGTTGAATGTGGCTATGAAGTTATTCCAGAATTTGAAGAATGCTGTTCTCTACACTTGTGTGATAAAGGAAAACAAGAGACAAAACTTCCAAATGAAACTAGAGACAAGTAGATTTAGAACTAATCTTAGATAGAAAGAGGCAACTATGCAGTTTAGTGGACATTACTGAAGAAAAGAATTGTCGGATGGAAAGGATGGATACTTACAGAAGCCAATATTCTTTCAACATCAGAAAGAATTCAAAATATTACAACAATGTTACAAGAAGCATTGAACAAAACTGTATACAGATTTCATGCTGAAATATAACAAAAACACCTTGGAGTTGTACCTGCTCTGACAACTACCATGTGAAAACATACATATTAGCATACAGGGAAAAAAAGGCAACAATTGCATTATTTTGCAGTCAGCAAGAACCCACGGACCACATAGGTAGGGACAAAGAAATTACAGTAGTGCTACTAGCAAGGAAGAATTGTGTAGTGTGGTGGATTCACTTGAGGGAAGGGATGCCATCCAGAAGGACCTTAAATAGGCTTAAGAAATGACCCAGTGCAAATTGCATGAGGTTCACCAACTCCAAGTGCAAGATCCTGCATCTGGGTCAGACCAGCCCGCGATACAACTACAGAGGGGGTTGAGAGTAGCCCTGAAGAGAAGGACTTGGGGGTGCTGATTGATAAGAAACTCAACATGAGGTGGCAGTGCACTCATGCTGCTCCTAAGACCAACCATATCCTAGGATGCATGAAGAGAAGCATGGCCAGGAGATTAAGAAAGGTGATTCTCCCCCTCTACTCTGTGCTTTTGAGACCCCACCTCAGATACTCCATCCAGTTCTGGTGTCTCCACCATAAGAAAGACACAGATCTGTTGGAAGGAGTCCAGAGGAGGGCCACAAAGATGATCCAGGGTTGGAGCACCTCTGCTACAAGGAGAGGCTGAGAGAGCTGGAATTGTTCAGCCTGAAGAAGAGAAGACTCTGGGGGGACCTTACAACTGCCTTCCAGTACCTGAAACCTACAGTAAGGATGGAGAAGGACTTTGTCGTAATGACTTGTCATCGACTTGTCCAGCGACCGGACAAGGGGAAATAGACTTAGACTGGATATTAGGAAGAAGTTTTTCTGTATGAGGATGGTGATACTGTGGAAGATTCCCCAGAGAAGCTGTGGATGCCCCTTCCTTGGGGGTGTTCAGGGACAGGTTGGATGAGGCTTTGAGCAAACTCGTCTAGATAAGAGGCATGCTTGCCCATGGCAGGGAGGTTGGAGTAGATGATCTTTAAGGTCCCTTCCAACCTAAGCCATTCTATGGTTTTATGAATTATTCACAGAAGCAATAAACACCTTTGTAAAAGAAAACTTTAATTTTTTTCTTTTTTGACACTGTCCAACAAGACAACTTTGATAGCATAAAAAGATACAAAGGATTTTTTTTGCTTTGATAAGACCATTTTGAATTGGAGTGATGTTAAAAGCAAAAAACCATGGTCAGAAACTTCCGAACAAGAACCAGAATGTTTGAAAACTAAAGATAAGCTGACTTCACAGTGAGTCTTGCTCTACAAGACCACAAAAGGTAGGAGGATTCTTTGGAATGAGAAATATATGTATATAGAACTTTTGGTTCTATACAAGATATATACCAAGAAATTTTAACATTGGAAGGAATCTAGTGCTGACTGAAACAGGTTATAAGCTATCTCTGTACTTCGCTAAAAAAATGCCCAGCAAACTTTCCTTCCTTCCCAGACTAATATAAGCATTTTTCTTCTTCAGCAATCAACGGGAGATCTGCAAGTTGAGGTCAAAGCTCAAAAAGCTTCAGCAGTTGTAGATACTCCCTAGAACACTGGACAAAAATTAATTGCTAAAGCTTTTGTCCAGAATGAAAAAAAGTTACTGTAGTACTCACTTCCTGTGTCACTGAGGAGTAAATTTTCAGTGCAACATGAGACTGTGTTTAAATAAAGAGAAATTTCTAAGGTACATTTAAGTATATATGAAAGTTATTCAGGGGCTGAAAAAATGTCCAAGATAAGGGCCAAAAAAGCTCTGAAACATCCTAAAATGAAAGGCCAGAAACTGAATCTTTAGAGTTGTCCTATATGCCAAAAAACACGAGTATGTCAACACAGGCAGTACGAAATATTGACACTGCAGCTCTAGGTAGGATAGATTCGTTTATATAGCTTGGAAAAAAAAAACCAACATTTCTTTTAGATTAATATTCTTAATTTTGCTGAGACAGCAGCTCCTAATAAAATGGCATATATACATGATGGTATATACCATCACTTTTGTGATGGTATATATATGCAGTATTTTTACTAGATACAGCAGAGCTGACGGTGATATCTAATAAAGGAAAACATATTAAGCAAAAGTATAAGTTTTTCTAAGTAACTGAGTCATCTGAAAGTTTTATCCTCCAGTCTAATGGATGTAATGGACAATAATAATGCTGGTACTGAAAAAGGTGCCTAGTTAGATTCCAGCCAATGTTATAACAAAGCAGTAAGACTGCCTTCTTTAATCAATACAAGCAAGTGGTGGTAATTTTTGGAGTGCTACCAGAGGTCACACACAGAAAGAAATGAATAGATAATGTATATATGATATTAATAACATTTGGAGTTCCTTTCCACTGCCACTCCATATAGTGTTACCTGTGTGTTCACAGGGGGAAACATTACTTACAAGCCTTAGAGGATGCGAATTATCATCCTGGGATTTCTGGGTATTACAACATGGGAAGAACACAGCACCCCAGCTTGGTTTCAGAAAGGGGGGGAAGAAGATAAAAGGAGTCAAATTTACCTTTTCACCTAAGAGAACCTTGATCAAGTAACAATAATGCAATATTTAAATAACTGGACATCAAAAATAATCCAGCCAGAGAAAATGGTCTTTCTGACTTTGATTAATACTGGATTCAACTTCTTGAGTCTAAGAAACATTGCAAAACATCTTAAAGTCTAACTGGATTAAGTAATAAAATTCACTGTTAAGCTGGCTGCATATAATTTGAATTTGTGTTGAATGCTAGCTTGCTTTTTTAGCAGTACTGTTGCAGAACCTTGGAAATAAATGGCATTGTGAACTAAGTGCTGGTTTCTAAATCCCATACAAAAGAACCAGATGGAGCATTATAAAGCTCTTCCACTTCAAAAGGAAACTGTCAGATAAAGTGTATTTTTTGCAAGCATCCTAAGAAACTGAGTGATCAGTGGCGAACTCATTTCCCAGACTGCTATGCACTCTTCTGCCATGGTCAAGGATGTGGCACTGGACTCTGTGTTCTGTCAGGGGAAGAACACTCCTAAAATCCTAATTTACACTAGTTCAGAAATTAAATGTAGGGTTTATTACCAGAGAGCCTGGCAGCTGAACAGCAATATGTGAAATCTACCCTGTGAACAGTATGTACTATAGACAGAATCATTACAATGAAAGAAGACTAAAGACGAAGCCAAGACTCCTGGTGAGATCTATCAGATGCTTATTAGTGCAGGAGATTTCAAAAGCTATGTGACAGAAGGGATAAAACAGCAGAAAATAATCTAGATAGTATAGAACCAAAGGAGACACAGAAATATCAGTGCTGTGTTTGAATATAAGCTAAACATTTGTAAATGCCGTTCTGCAGAACAACTGATGTAAAAAGAAGACAAAAGTACTGACCTACTTCACGGCTTTTCATTTTCTGACTACCTCATACAAGCTTTAAGGCTAACAGATTGTCTTCATCCTCATTCATTCAAAATCATCATCTGACTTTCTACTGAAGGTCTCCCTTTCTCCTCATCTGCCAAGAAACCTGCAAGGGGGTTATTAATGTAAGGCATGTGGAAAGCAGTTGAATGAAACAGTGTCACGACACTCCAAGTATGGTGGAAACTTCTTCCAAGAATCTCTGTATCAAGTCACCTTTGATGTTTATAGTAGGTTTGCAGCTCCATCCCCCCAGTTAGCAAACTTCTGTGCATATCTACTGAAGAGGAAGGAAAAATAAAGTGGCTTTGCCTCAGGTTAAATGAAGAGATTTCAATTATATCCATTCTTGACAATGTCTACTATGATAGGAACTTGCCAAAGGCCAAGTTCCTGGCAAGACAGAAGGAGAGAGAGACCTTTGAGCATAACTAAAATTTTGTTAGGATGTTAATTAAAATCCACATTGATCCACAGAAGAAAGTATACAATAGAAAATTGCTATATACTATGTCTGGTGCTGGAAAGTAATTCATAAGAGTACTCAGGCTCCACAGGAAACACAGTGGTATCACCTACACAATAAGCTGCCCTAAAACTAAATAAGGTACATGGCCATCACAGTACTATACTCACTTGAAAGATAAGGTGGGGAACTATGATTGATGCTATTCTAACTCAATGGCATAAAGCAGAGAGTAGGTAAAAAAAAATGGGACTTGAACTACATGCCTATAAAGACTTTAAAGAAGAAATGACTTAAGCAAAATCCTTTAAGGGCATATTCAATAGAAGAAATACATCAACAACTTTGTCTGAAAACTCCTGCACAAAACTGCCAGGAACAGACATATTTGACCTTTGCTCCACGCCCTACCACCCCAACCCTCCCCTTTTTTTTTTCTTCATCATATATCACTGCAAATATTCATGTATTTCAGTAATCTGCTACAAACTATTTTAATCTCTGCTGGAGATTATATAGTAAGTACCTTTTTTTAAAACAAAACACAACCCCTCCCAATTTATAAATGAGAAGATGGTAGATTTCTGTGTGTCACAGGGATACAGAGCTTTGCATGAATGTAAAGATTTTTCTCAGCTTTTTAACTACCTGATCTTGACTTAACTAGAAGTTAACCTCATATAATGCACAGAATTTGTATAACGTGCCTTTCTTTGAATAGCTGGAAAATACAGGAGGTTTTCAAGTTATTTTGTTAGGGGATGCTCTTAAATAACCGTGACTATATACAATAAAGAATCAAAATGTATGGTAGAAGCTGCAAGGTCCAAATTGTTAATCCGACAAATGGATGACCAGGAAATGCAGCATGTATTTACAGTGTTGATTAGAGTATGAGAATTGAGAACATCCTAAAACACATGGAGCCCAACAATGTAATATACCCAACCAATATTTATTGCTGCCTCTGTAGAAGCAATTTCCATTTTGATGTGTTCTCTCACAGATGATGTTCTGAAACAGTTAAGCAACATGAAAAATACAGCTTCAAGATTATATCTGTCACAGATGAAAATACAGTATTTATGCAGCATTACATAATAAAGCCACTGGTTTATGGATCCCAGGTCCTCTTGGGATTGTCACAAATCTACATATTGTCATATGGTGCTACATTTTTCCATTTGCATATGTGAATTAAGAACCCACATTAATAAACAAAACACAGTTATTGAGTTTAAAGGGCTGAGGAGATTTAGAAGTATCAGTTGGCTGTTGTAAAGGTCACTATTCACATCATTTGTCTGAAAAGCCACCTACCTTACCCAACATTTTATGAAGCAATTGAGAAGTTTGTTAGAACCTGATTCCATAAGGGGATACCAACAGTGAGGGCAGATCTGCATTTGCTCTGTACTTAAAAGACAGCAAAACTGCAGGGAGGGAAGAGACTGCTGACAGTTCTTAGCACACTTATTTTAGAAACTAGGAATGAATTAACTCTACCAACTGTTTATCTGGCCGCTATGTCTAGCAAATAATTTCTAAAATTCTATTATGCTAATTTAGGTGAACTTATTAGCACTGAATTTTGTGAAATAAAATATCGATTTTGCAGAGATAATAAATGCTAAGCATGGAGTTCCATAAATTTATGATACTCAACACATTTAGGAAAGATTATGTGACATTGTATCTGCAATAAGAGATGACTGGACTGATGATCTTAGAGGTCTCTTCCATTCCTGTTTTCGAAAACTACTATATATAAACTAGATACCAGGTTTCACTAGGAGCCTAATCCAGTTTTGGACATGACTATTGAGAGTAGGAACACGAATAGTATGGTAGAAACTGCAAGGTTCTGACTACATCATCCAGACTATCTCATGATTATTTCAGATCATAGATAAGTCCTGTAGCCATCACTCCCTTTGTTATGCTTTAATTTAATGATGCAATTACTCCAATTGCAACAATTACTCCAATTTCAATTAGACATTGAAATTTGTCATGTTCAGAAGTTTAACTAGAGTTCTTCTACACTTAAGTATCAAAGAATGAAGAATAAACATTAGCCTCGCAGGTCCTGGCAGTAAGCATTATGGATATTCTACCATACATAAAAATTAGCATGCAGGGATATTGCTACAAAAAGCTTCATACAATTCAATTTTCTGATATCTGACATGTAACATATTATATATATATATATATATATACACACACACACATAGCTATCCAAATCTGTGCATATTACCACATGATTTTGGAATAGTACATTTGATAAATGCAGTGTAAAAAAATGGAGGCAAAGGCCCCACAATTTACTAATGGTATGCACTTTTCATAAAACACTTTCTAAGATCTTTGTTTAACCTACTTGTCATCCCAATAAAGCTGGTAAATATAGACTAATTTTAGGGTACCTTTTAGAAAGGGAGGTAAACAAAAAAATTAAAAGAAGCACAAAATCCCAGGCCTCACAGCTTTAATAGTGAACTCCAACCCACTGAAAAGCTACCAGCCTTATTTTGGCAACCACTTTTTCATGGCAATCTGTCCATCCCCCACCCCAAGAAAAAACAATGTATTTAATCTGAGGAAGCCACCTGTGCTTTCTAATAGCCTTGCCTGATAAAGAATAGGTCTTATAATAGATGAGATACATAAATGGAAAACCATTCAACATTTGAGAAAGATGACCAAATTCACTAGTCTAGTGTCAATTTTTAATCCGTAGGCTTGGATTTTTTTAGGTTTTTTTAAAGGCCATTCATTAAATATTAGAGATGCCTGTCTTATATTAACATTATGTCCTCTGACATCCACTCAGTGAAAGATAAAAAGATGGCATTAAGTTTTAGCAGTGAAGTGAAATGTTGCATGGTGCAAGGTGACCCAGTCTCATTTAACAGATTACCAAAATATAATGAAATAAAACCTATGATCTTTACACTGGCAAAATCAGTGCAGCAAGAGGACAAATATAATTTTAAAAACTTAAAAAAAACCAACAATTTAAATGAGTTGTCTGTATTTGTAACATGAGCCCTTTGCAATGATCCAGTCCTTGAAATAGCATTCATATTGAGACTCACTTTTAGTACAGGCAGGTTCAGTGTTCTCTACAGTTTCATCCTGCCACTATGTCTCATCCCAAACAAATGTCCCAAGCTCAATTAAACTGTTTGATTACACTAAAAATAGTCCTTCCTCTTCATCCTAGTCTCCGTATCTCCTGGCTGATAACTCATAGTTCACAAGGAACACATTGTCTAATTGCATTAATCCACAGCTGGGGAAAAAAAGAAAACTCATACCAGTCTGATGGTGTGTGTGCAATTCAGATATACCAAGATAAACTGCCTTTGGTTCAGATTACCAAAAGAAAACTGTAGGATGCAAAGATCTTGTAAAACAGGTCTAGACTTAATTGATACAATTCCTCTCACTCAGCTTGTTTTTGATTGTTATTACATTTTTCATGCACCTTTCTCGAATGTGTTTTCTGATAGCTACTGACAAACTTGAAATATTTTCCTGATAGACTTTGGCTGTAATCCAGTATGGCAATTCCTCTGTTTCTAAACCCTCACATTTAGCCCTTCAGATCCAGTCTCTGAGAGCTGCCTCACCTGCCACTCTGATTGCAGTGCCTCCCAGACCCTCATCAGCTCACCTCATCTATCCACTGTCACACAAACTTGGGCTCGATTTGTTGTAATGGAGGAAACTTCTACTGGGGTCGAACGATGTAATTTGGGGCTGAAACTAAGTGAAGCTTGCTGGTTTGGATAGAGTGCTAGATGAAGTTCTGTCAAACAAATCCTGAAAAGAAACCAAAACAAAACTATGAATTCATGCCTCTATTTTGCATAGAAAGACACCTTTCAAAATAATTTCTAAGTGTTTTAAAAGTAATTGCAGTGGGCGTGGAAAAGCTCAAGAAAGATTAAGTGAAAAGTTTCTTTTTTTTCCATTATTTTTAAATATCCTTTAGCAAAGAAGATAAGGCAATAGCTAAAAAAGGGTTACTCCCTTACTTGAATATTTACTGTTTACACAGTTATTCCCCAAAAGTGAAACTCTCCTTTAGCACACCAAGGTTACTGCATTCCAAAATGCCAGTTCTTTAACAACTACAGTGATGCTTCCTGCTGCAACCCCATCATTAGATCCCATGAAATGATGGCACAGTACTGAACATATATATTAGAGCAACACTAGGAAAGAAGTTTGGGACTGTGCGATGTTTGTAATGTTGCTGCTTTAATTCTGGAATTTTATTCAATACAAACAGTCAAATTAAGGCAGTACAAAACTGAAAAATTATTTGTTTTGCCCTTTTTTTTAACAGATGTATAACAGAAGAAAGGATGAGCTGCCAAATGTAGACAATTTAGCCTATGCGATTCATGAGCTGATTCTGGTCTGGGCACACAGAGGAGCCCTGTAACCCAGTACTTACTCAGATGCCCCAAAAGGTGCCAGCTATCAGTGGACCTACCCCAGCCAACAATTCCCAGTCCCTACTATAATGTAGTAACTGGTAAAGTGCTAGCACTAGTTAAATAGACATTCATCATCTACCAGACACAAGGAACAGGGAGAAAGAATTAGTGAGGGAGGAAGTGACAGAAGTTGCGGAGTTAAAACATACGCAAACATCCACAACCTCAAAACTGTACTGTTAATACATTGGGGAATCTCACTGAATGCAGTTTCTTACTCACTGCACAGAGATCCATGCCACTAAAAATGAGGCTGACGAGCCTGAAAAAAATATCCAAACATGTGAAAGAAAAAAAAACAAAATCCCTTGGAATAATGAAATGGCAATAAAAATCCCTTGCCAATTATTCTACTACCTTCTCAAAATAGGAATAGTGTCTCTTATGCCCTAATTTTATCTCTTCCTTTGCCCCATGTAAAAACACCAATGTAATTAGCCTTCATAAAGGCTGACTGAGGTCTGTGTGAAAATCTGCTTAGGGTGACTATTTAGTTGGCTTTTTTGTCTGTGGAATTTAGGCAAGAATGTTTCAAGCTGTTTGTCAAAATAACTGCTCGATCTGCTGTAGTATTTTTGTAATTGTTAAAAAAATAGTATTTTCTAATAAACAAAGGGAGAATAAGGCTAAATACTCTAATTACCAATTTGTAAGAAAAGCTGAACATGAAAGTTGAGCAGGGAGGTTCCTAGTTCTGATGTATTTGGAGCAAATTCTCAGGATTTAAAGATTGCAAGTGTACCTGGAAATGTAAGCCACAGGATATTATTAACATTATTCAACATTTTCATAATGCATTTAAGCACTTCAGAAAATGTTTCTCATTCACAGCTTTACATCCCAGTTTATTATTTTACATTCTGATGAAAAGATTTGTTTGCTGGAAGTCACTTTAAGAGGAAAGATTTCAAATAACCTGATGTATTTACCTTAAAGAAGAAAAGAGGATTTTTCACTAAATAGCCTTTCCCCAGTACTCTACACCAGAGATGTTAAAGTATAATTATTAACATGGCAAGACTTCATCTAGGGGAGCATCTCAATTTTAAAAAGTTGAAACTTATTTATGTACTTAATTAAAAACATATCTAAATATACTTTTCCTGAATGAAGATTTTAGTATTTGAGCAGCCCCTATGATCGCTACTGAAAAGCTATCCTGTGAACAATGCAGAAGCAACTTAAATGATGCAAAACTAACATGGAAAACTAACTTAAACTCATTGTATTTCCACTCAGTTGTACATTTTTTCCAGTTCTCTCTCCAGCTACTATTGAGTTAACAGATTTACCACTCTTAACAGCAGAGTAAACCTGCATCTGCAATCCCCTGCCTCCTTAAGTTGATCACAGCCACCACCACTATTACACACTAAAATGCAGAGGAGTCAGATAACAGAACAAGGATGATGCAGAGGTAAACCTCCAGAAGATGCAGGCAACCACAGCATCCCACCACCCCTCTCCTGCAGCTCCAGAACATAACCTCAGAATCTGACCCCCTGTCAAGCACCCTATGAGCAGGCCCACAGGGCTTTTCAGAAACCTCTGCCTACATTCCTCAGCCCTTACTAACTGTAATTAAATATTTCTAGGATACAGCAGCTCTCTCTCCTTCCACCACACCAACTGTAATTCGTGAGACTGTAAAAAAAAAAAAAAAATTTTTTTTTTTTTGAGATAATAAAGTCTACCATTCTCTTATCTCTATCTTAAACACCGTACTTATTTCTGGCAGAACCTTTTTCAGGTGCCACAAGTAAGACTCTTCCCACTGAGTGAATCCATGAAGATTGTGTCTTGGAAGGCTCTACTTTTAAGTTATTTCCTTTTGAAAACTTTCCAATTCAGTAGCCACAGCAGCATACATATTCCTACAAAAAACTTCACATAAATGTACAGGAAATTATAACTTTAAGCATTTCTAATCTTTGAAATTTGACATATTATTTCTCTAGAAGTTGATAGAGTGATTAAAAAAACTACTAAAGGATTACCATTGCCTACTAAGTATGATAGTCTGAGCAATTTCTACGAAATCCTTTCTTATTTTATTTCTATTAGATTCATTAGCATATTTCCAACTAATGACTAACAATTGTCCACTGTCTAAAAAAAGCACTCCCTAAATCTGTTTCAACAGATAGACATTATGGCAATCAATTAAAATTTTCTTATTTCCCATTCAACAGCTCACACAGAGCAAACAGAGTTACATCCTTTGGAAACCAAACACCCTGCTGAGCATTGCAGTCCAGTCCTGCAGTGCCTGTGGTGGTGTGGGCATACACTCCCTCTGGCATGCTGCCTGCAGCTCCTGCAGAGTTCTCAACTGGTGGGATCTCTTGCTCTTCTCTACCACCCACTATTGATCTCAGCTATCTCATCTAAGCTTGTGTGTTTCTTGTGATGGTCATCACGCTTGAAAATATATAGGGTAGGAGCATATATCTGAAATTAAAAAAATCTAAGTCCTCCTCATACTGGATCCCTGCTGCAATCACTGTTTGAGTACCTGAAATGGCTGGTGGACTTCAGCTGCTCTATGTTTACTGGGCAGTCTACCAGGGCTGCTTTGTGGCAGCTGACATGCTATGCAAGATCTCAGGTAAAATAAGAACTCCCCCTCCAGGACAGCAAATTACCTTTTTTCTATTTATTTTGTATTCTTTTAATGGAAGAAAAACAATTTTGCCACACTAAAAATGGTTGTGTCATCATTTTCTAGTTAGTCAAGCATTACTTTAACATCCCCCATTTTGTCATAAGATCTAATGTTTACTTGCTGCACAGTGACAATCAATATTCTCTCCTAATGAGAAGGACACAGACTTGGTTGTGGTGGATTGACCCTGACTGGGTGCCAGGTGCCCACTAAAGCCACTCTATCACTCCCTTCCACAGCTGGACTGGGAAGAAAAGATAGAACAGAAGGCTCATGGTTGAGACAAGGACAGGGAGAGCTCCCTCATCAATTACAATAATGACCAAATAGACTGAATTTGGGGAAAACTAATTCAATTATTACCAATCAAATCAGAGTAGGATAGTGAGAAATAAAACTAAATCTGAAAAGCACCTTCTCCTCACCTCTTCCTTCATCCTAGGCTTAACTTCACTCCCAGTTTCCCTATCTCCTACCCACAAGCAGCACAGGGAGATGGGGAGTGGATTTAGTGGTCAGTTCATCACATTGTCTCTGCCAATTGTTCCTCCTCACTGCGGAGGACTCCTCACACTCTCCCACTGCTCCAGTGTGGGATCCCTCCCAGAGGCGACAGGCTTCCTAGAACTTCTCCAATGTGAGTCCTTTCCATTGCCTACAGTTTGCCATGAATTGCTCCAGCATGGGTCCTTTTCCATGGGGTGCAGTCATTCAGGAACAGACTGCTCCAGCATGGGTACCCCCCAGGGTCACAAGTACTGCCAGAAAACTGCCAGTTTAACTCTGCAGCTGCTGTCACCTCCTCCTTCACTAATTCTTTCTCCTTGTGGGCTCATCTCTCCACAGGTCCTGCCAGGACTCTGCTTCAGCAAAGGCTACCCACAGGGTCACAGCCTTCTTTGGGCATCCACCCACTGTAACATGGGGTCCTCCACAGGCTGCAGATGGATGTCTGCTCCTCCATCAACCTCCGTGGGCTGCACGGTGAGACCCACGAGACCCAGTCTCACCATGGTCTTCATGATGGGCTGCAGGGAAATCCTGTTGCAGCACCTGAAGCCATCTTCCCTCTCCTTCTTGACTGACCCTGATGTCTGCATAGCTCCTTCTCTCACATATTCTCACTCTTCTCTCCAGCTGCAATTGCACAGGTTTTTTTCCCCTGCTTCTTAAATATATTATCACAGAGGTGCAACCACTGTTGCTGATTGGCTTGGCCTTGGCCAGCAGCAGGTCTGTCTTGGAGGCAGCTGGCATCAGCTTCATTGGGAAGCTTCCTTCAGCTTCTCACAGAGGCCACCCCTATAGTCTCCCCACTACCAAATCCTTGCCATGCAAACCCAATACATCGGTTTAGTTATGTGGGTTTGTTTCCCCTCTCTAATTTTCTTTTCTGTCGATATTGCTGTAACACCTAAGTTACCCTTGGAGTTCTTCTAAGTGTTCTTAAATGCTACACAAATTTTACACAGCAACTCTGTAACTCTTAATGCATCAGATTTTCTACTTTAGTGTGTGTTCATTTTGTATGATTTCTTAATGGATTCCTTTTCAAAGAAACTGATTGTGATTAATTGCAGCCCATGATTATGTACATGAAAAGAACTGGTTTGAACCTTTACCCTAGACAAACACCAAGGTGAAATAAAAGATACAGGTTATGGCTTAATAGTTTTACTTAGACAAATGGTGACATTTCTTAATAGAACCAAACAATTCTATGTCTTGTTCAAACTTTTTTAACTGTGTCAAGCAGGTATCAGAATTGAGATGTACTCACTGCAGTCAATAGAAATATGTCTGTGCTCAGCACCTCTCTTTGTACAGAACAGGTTTATACATTGAAAAAAACGGACAGGCCATAATTCTTAAAGAGCATTCAAATATTTATTTAGACCTGGTACCAACCTTTATCATAATTCTCCTTTTTTTAAATTTCCAGTTACTAACCTTCACCTCCTCAGAACAGGTAAAATGTCATGTAGTTAGTCTGTCCTCTGTAGAGTTTTCCACATATAAACCCCACTGAATTGCTGGTAGATACATCGTTCTGTTTGTATGGAGGGGGGTGGCTCTCCAGAGCATTTTCACACATGGTATAACCAAAAGTGGTCACTATGAGTTAGTGAGAAATTTTAAATTAGAGGCTAATTTTTAATCCCTGAGAATAAAGAATCAGCATATTTAAAGACAGAGAACTTGAGCTCAAATTTTTCAGGCTTCTGTCATGTATTCACAGGAGGGCTGTTCTGAACTTGTCAAACTAAGTCTTGGAAGAAGGGACTCAGAAAACAATGGTTTCTTTTTTATCATCTCACTGATTTTTGCATTCCAGACTTTTCAGCCATGATGATCTCGAGCTCTTTGGACAGATTTCAAACAAAGGATATGATAATGCTTCAGAAGCCTAGATCCAGTTTAAAAAAAAGGAAAGCTGCTGTTATTGCCATCAAGCTGCTACTGACTAAACTGAAACCAATTTCAAACACACTAATAAATCCTAACTTTTTTGGTTCCCCTACATTTTCAAAATTTAGCCCTTTTGCAAGCTAACCTTAGAGCTTCAGTAATCCTACCTGACTACCACGACAGTCATTGTCTGATAGATCACAGTGCTTCTCAAGCAAGTTTTCTCAGGTTCTCTTTTGCCACCTGCAAAATAGGGTAACACTTTTGGAAATGTGCTTATGAATGCCTAAATTTGAATGACCGAAATTTTGATATTGCTTTGTGTCTATCAACTATAATATGAAAAGAACACAGTTTTATAGGAAGTTCCAATGACAGCACAGGCTGAGGCATAATTTCTACAGTTTAATCAGTGAATCACTTAGCATCACAAGGTTCCCTTTTCCTTTCTCTGTATGGTGAAATTGTTTATCTCTTTGGAATCATTCAGCTAAACTTATTTCATCATAGTAGGAATATTAAAAAATAGCTAGGCTTGCTGTGTCTATTTATCAGAACCTGAAACACTCTGATAATTGAAGTTTCAATTTATTGCTGTGCTGGTCCTGTTTTAAGAGTAAAACTGAAAGGCATATGGTTGATAAAACAACCTGTAACTGCTTTGAACAGAGCCTGTGAACATACATCAGCATGTTCATTCCCATCTAGCAGGAGATATTAATCCTTAACAGAAGCAGATCATGAGCAAATGCCAAAAAAATGGAGTGGAAGTTGAGTTTCCCATTTATTATTTAAAATGTGCACTCGGCAACTGTCAAATTAAGGGAGACCTTTACAAGCATCCGGAGATTGAGGAACAGGGGCTCAACAGCTACTGTGCCAGCCCCACATGGCACCATTTGCAATATGGTCCTGCACTATCCGTGCAGTGCTGCATTTGTGGAGCTGGATGCAAACCAACTCCTGCGGCTCAGGCCAGAGGATGGGTTGAAATGAATCCCAGCTCCCCTCAAAACCTGCACAGAGCCTCCAGAGCCAGCAGCCAGTGCCCAAGAGAGTACCAGAGTAGAAGGCAGAGAGGGACCCCAAGGGCTGCTCAGTCAAGAGGTGACTTCAAGGAGCTTTTGACTTGCCTAGAGGGTTGGCAGTTTTACCTCCAGTCAGGCTGTAGGAAAAACACACTGGCCCCTTTCGTGGCTAGGCAAGCTGTCTCAGCCATGGTTTTCCAACAAAAGCTGTAATAAAAGTCATGGGAACTGTTTCTACTGACTTCATCTCTGTTGCCTTTAGCTGCATCCTCTTCACACATATTCTTACAAAGAAGTAGGGCATCCAGTAGAGAGAGACCCAAATCTCAGCAGAGGACCTTGCAAGCTATAACTATAAAGAGCATAGATTAAGCAAAATCTGCATTTAAAACCAATAATAAATCGTAGAATCACAGAATGGTTTGAGTTGGAAGGGACCTTGAAGATCATCTAGTTCCAGTTCCCCTGCCATGGGCAGGGACATCTCCCACGAGACCAGGTTGCTCAGAGCCCCATCAAACCTGGCCTTGAACACTTCCAGGCAGAAGGCATCCACAGCGTCTCAGGGCAACCTGTGCCAGTGTCTCACCACCCACAGAGGAAATAATTACTTCCTAATATACAATCTAAATCTACCTTCTTTCACCTTGAAAATGTTCCCCCTTGTCCTATCACGCCACACCCTTGTAAAAAGCCCCTCCCCAGCTTTACTGTAGCCCCTCTTCAGGTACTGGAAGGCTGTTATAAGACTTTCCCAAAATTTTTTCTTGTCCAGGATGAATAATCCCAACTGTCTCAGCCTGTCTTCATATGAGAGGTGCTCACAAGAAAAGCAAAGTAAAACACTTGATCCACCTTGACTGAAGTGAATTAGCAGCAAATAATTCACAAAACTGCCAGCAATCTTCACTGGAAATATGAGAGCTTACACCCTTGCTATTATATATTAAGCAATCACTGTAACAAATAACTAGAAAATATTTTTTTGTGTATTTGAAAATGGTGAAATATAACGACTAAAGCCAGAACCAAGTATTCCAGATCCAAAACCTACCTCTAACATGGAAATCTTCTGCTCACTCAGAAAACTTGCTCAAAAAAATACATGTTCTTAAATTTGCTGGTAAAGACTCACCCACTCAAATACATAGATAGGTCTGCCTACATGTTTAATGCTAAGTACATGCACACTTATCAGTGGAATCAAGGCTTTAATCCTTCCTCCTGAGGCCTCAGTAATAAAGTGGGGATAACCACGCTTACCCACTTTGTAGGTTGTTGTCAAAATTAATGCTGATGGAGCTGCCAGTGGGTAAAAATCATTATGGCTCCCACCCTGCAATTGGTAATACATGGGCTGCCTGCTGCATGCACATGATGCCAAGAGAAAGCTAAATGAGTCCTCTGAAGGTGCAGCAGTTTGCCCAGGACCTATCAATAAACTGTTAAGTGTTTAAAAAACAAAACAACCCCCCCCTATATTAAATGTGAACACAGCACAATTTTCAACTGATCCTGCATACCAGAGCCTCTGGGGCCAGGCATGGTGCAGGAAGAGCATTCATAACAGGATATAATACAGAGAGATATAGATATATATACAGGGATATAAAAACACGGCTTTAAGCCAGATCTGTGTTGACACTCTCCCAAACACATACTCACAGGAAACAACACACCAAAGTGCATATGGCACCTGAGCTACAATAAATCAATGGTTGTATGAAAACAGATGCAGATACAGACACAAAACTGGTCCATATTACATCTATCCTTCCATAAACTTAACTCTTATCTAGAATAGAAGACTGGAAAAGAATTATACTTGATGGTTCAGTTTGAAGAATGAAAATAAAACATAAAAATTATTTGAGCCAGACCAGTTGCTCATTTATATATTCCACAAAACAAATTTAACTGACATAAAATTAAAATAATTCATCTGACGTCATGCTGGAGAAGCCAACCATGAACACCACACAAATTATTATTTTGATCCAATTGTTAGAACGGAATTACAGCAAAAACTGCACTTTCCACAGCTATTAAAGCAGTGACCCTGGCAGAGCATGCTTTTGTGCTGAACTTTTTATATCACCAAGCCTATTAATCAGGTGGCAGTTCAAACTGGTGCACTTTATATGGTTGACCCTGGCCAGTGCTTTAATTACTCGGTATTAAATGGTAATTAAGACTTTTCACATTCAGGTATAATCCAAAAAAACTAAGTGTAAAATCCAGTAATTCAATAAAGAGTTGTGTTCCTTACTGCACTTCAGCATGGACACTGAGGATGCGGCAATTTACTATTGACAAGCACTAAAGGAGCAGGTCATTTCACAAGTATAGTGTGGACAAAGGTGAAGCGGGCAACTGATGAAATCTGTGGCCAAGGCGAAATAGCAATCTCTGAGCCAAATGGTAATAAAGTTACTGAAATGAAGCACTGTAGCTTCTAAAGTGAACTGTCATAAGGAGGATACAGCCTTCAGGATGGCTTGGCCAAAGTAATTAAAATATTATTGCCTGAGAGCCAATCAAGGTGGTTAGCTCTACCTTTCATTTTGTATGCTACACCTGAAAAGCAAAAATGCGTGTGTAAAACAGCAAGAAATGCCAACAGCTGTATCTAACGTTCTATAAAACAGTGTCCAACTCTCAAAAAGTATTTACTAAATTTGCAGTAAGCAGGTCAAAATAGGAGTCGTGTTTCAATGTTCTTTCCCGTATTATATCTCTGTTTTCTACAACATCTAAGAAGCAAGTAGAAACACAGTCAAATGTCACTGTCCAAAATTCCCTGCTAAATCAAAGACAATTACTTCCCTCAATAGCTATTAAAGGCAGATAGTTTAATCATTGGGGAGGCAATGTAGTGTATAGGACACTGCAATAGGAGTCCAGAGAGGTAGGCTAAACTCCCAGCTCGGCTACTGACCTGCTATATGACCTTGGGCAAGTCTCTTCACATTTCAGCGCCTCTTTGTGTCCCTATTAACCTTTGTGAGTCTCAACTATTTAGAATGTAACCTCTCTGACGCAGAACAGTCTCTCACTACATGTTTTTACAATACCAACACAACAAGGTCACCATCTTGGTTGAGACCTCTAAGTGCTACAGTAATCCAAATAAATAAGAACAATATATTCAATTATTCAGAATCCCACTTACATTTATTCAATTTTCCCAGAACATCTGGACAGTCGAGACATCACCACATCTTAAAACGCAACACCGTACACTCTTTTAATTTTAATGTCTTACCTGCTGTTTGCGTAACTGAAGTTTGTATTGATTTTCATAAAGTGAAGAAGACCTAATCCACTGCCTAAAGCAGAATCAATGGAATGAGCCATTTGTTCCCAAGTTATTGAGAACTCATAGGAAATAAATAATTTGCTTCAAAGGTGAAAAAAGAAGGTCCACTCAGTATGGAGGTTGACCTAGCAAAGCACTTAAGCATGTCCTTAAGCTTAGACATGAGTAGTGCCACCAAAGCTCTTACAGTTTAAATAAGAAATCAGATCTTTTCAAAGTTTGAGGAATACCCTGCAAAAGATTGGAAAAAATTATCACAAAACCATGAGTGTAAGCATGTTAATATGCATTTGTGAAATTATGCAACATAAACATGTTCCCAAAGCAGGGGGCAAAAGTAGTGCTTCCTTTAAAAACAGGTGATTAAATGGTGTATGATTTCTGCTGGTAACCATGCTCCCCAACAAGAACACACCAGACCTATATACACAATTCAAAAGATGTTTCAAGTACTTGCATACCCCTAATTATTTCACGTGCACTTTGAAAACATATAGATGCTGAAAAAATTATTGTAGATAGCTCTGTCTGTGACATGTTTTTCTTCAAAAATATTATTCTGTCAAGGTATACTTTTCATTAATTCTGTCTCTATTATCAAGAAATACCCAAACTGAGCTAAATGATTCTTGATTCAGATACAGATACTTGAGTATGCTCACCTTCAGTACATGTTTTTAATTCCTACTCTTTGGAAACAAAACAAACCACCAAATAAGATAATATTAAGTACTCCCAATTGGAAGAGGCTACAAAAGCACCAGCAGCAGAAAGAATTGTAATTAAAAACTTACTGACCCACAAAGTAAACATCGAACAATTATTTTCACAGAGCAACTTTCGCAAATCAGCTAAAATCCTGCCTTGAAGAAAGAGCTCAAGTCTACAGAGATAATGATGCATCAATAGCATTCCATGAACAACAGTAGCATAATAACCAACACAAAAAAATAAAATTTCTTTTTTAAAAAATGTAAAAGTAAAGAAAAATAAAAAAAACCCATGTGGCTTACTAGTCACCCATTGAAGAAAACTTAAACTCTACGAAAAATAAAAAAAAGAAGACTGCTGCCTTCGCTAATCTCATAAATTTTTACTGTCCAAACTCAGGCTTGGGGTACAACATCATTCTTATTTTTCACACAAAAAACCCTGTGTGAAAGTATGTCAGGAAGGTAGGACGAGACAGTGGTAAAATTGTTGAGGAGGCTGGCATGTTCATGACTTATTATCAGTATAAAGGGATCATTATCTCAGAAAACATGACAAACTATTTGTCTTGAATATATAAAATTTTAAACAATCATAAATGCTAGCAAAAAACAAGAAAGAAAAACCAAAACCACAACAGCAAGAAGTTGTGTAATAAAAGGAGTGTCCTTAAAGATCTTTCCTTCTTCTGGTAATTTAAATGTAATGAAAATTTGGAAGATGCAATTCCTTTAGCAAGGAGCTCAGTTACCATAACTGATACACATTGCCAGCCTTAGAATTCTAATTGTGTTTAATACAGTTTCA
Organism: Phaethornis superciliosus; assembly: GCA_023637945.1. Classification (NCBI taxonomy): domain Eukaryota; kingdom Metazoa; phylum Chordata; class Aves; order Apodiformes; family Trochilidae; genus Phaethornis; species Phaethornis superciliosus. The sequence goes on along the minus strand of JAJQWJ010000007.1, from coordinate 20,783,490 downwards.
TGTTGCATCAAAGTACAAAATCAATACCATTTGTCCAGCAAACAGGAAAAATGGAATCTATAAAACTGCTCTTATTGAGTAATTAAACACCTATTATTGCCATGAGTGGCGAAACAATGAATTTGATAAGACAAATTTTGCAAGAAAACACTACAGTGATTAATACCTCCCTGCGTATTAAATAAAAATGACTGCCTTTTGTGCTGTACTGCTGGCAGAAGAACAGGAATGAGAGAAGTAGTTGCCAGTGCCACAATAACAGGCTAACCTTGAACTGAACTCCTTTCCTCAAGAAATTAAATGCTGTAGCAGGACTTTAAATCCCTCCACTTAGAGCTCATTTGTGTTCCACGTAACCTGCAGTTCCTGAAGAGAACTCATTATCTTCAAAAGGAGAATCCTTTTATAATTTCTTTACAAATGTGTATATTGTTTCTACAAAAAGTATTTCATATCAGAAATGGGATAAGAGTATTAACAGTGTAAGCAAGGCAAAAAGGCTCATATCATTAAGACACCATTTCTGCTTCCTGGGAATTCAAACACCAGCTACAGTGGTAGAGAAAAACGAATGAGAATGAGGTTAAAGAAAATGTACCTTTACAGCAAAATTTTAATCTGTTAGATTGATGCTAAACTGCCTTGGTCTTTCTGCTGCTATATGCTGTATTTCTATGTATAGATCCCCTCCCCCAATGCCTCTCCTGTAGCTTTGGCTCCCTATTTTTCTTTTCACTTAGAATGATGCACTAGGAACAACTATAGAGTACAAAAGATGAATCTATGGATGTGACACTTGTAAAGGGTAACCCTATTTCACAAGTGAGATGGGACAAAAAAGAAAGAAAAAAGGCCACAGAAGCAATAACTGCTCACTGAATTACCATTAAATTGTAAGATTTACAATCCAATGTACAGTAAGTGCATATCTAATGGAGTTTGTCCTCTAAAAGAATATAAAGTAGATCTTTGCAGCATAAGATGTATGCAGGTTATTTTTTCTTTTTTTTCTTTTTTTTGCATTTTTTTTAAATTGGGACACACAGAAAACAGATGTGCACATAAATTCTAGAATTTTTATGCATCTTAAAACTAAGCCAAAACCAATATGATAAAAGTAGTGTGATTAGTAGGATCTGACTTTGTATTTTCAAAACTTCCTCACATTCAAAAGAGAGATGTAAAAGATTAACACAGCCAGTCAATACTGCTTTCACAGATATCATTGGTAAAAGCAGATCACATATTATAAATTCAGTTCATTGCTCTGATCTAATGGAATTCAATGAAATTACTTTTTTGAGGAGGCAGCAAAGCAGATGCTGACCATTTCCATCTTCTATACAAAATATGCAGACAGAAGTTTTGCACCACTTTGTTCATTACAGCCCTGAATCACCCACAATGTTTATTTTCAAATAAACAATGTAATATGAATAGGGACATTATGATTTGTAAGCATTTTTGTCACTAGTTTCACTGCTGTTATTCATATGACCATAAGTGTTGAGTGATGTAAGTTTAGAAATTAGAAAGACATGCCAAACAATAATTTAAATATAGAAACCTTTTACATGAAATACCATGCATAATGCTATCATACTATAGTACCAGGGTATAAATAATCACGATTTAAAGGATGACTCTGGAAATTCAAGCCTATAATAAAACCCAAAACTATCAAACAGACAAAGAAACTTTTGGGTGGGTAAGGCATTCAAATAGAAGCAAGGCAGATCATGTTCTGTACTGATAATTTGAGTTAGGTGTTACTTTCCTTAGCTGAACTTCAAGCTTTCTTATTTCCAAAAATTGCATTAAAACTTCTCCTTTCCTACCTAAAAGGAAGTTTGCCTACCACAAAAAATTTCCTGTTATCTGGCTTTTATTTCAGAGGATTAAAAAGCAACGCACAAGATCAGCAACGACAGCCTTGTTCTCTCCAACCTTAGTGAATCAAGTTCACTGGAGGTGAAGCAGTGGAATTATCAGTACAAGTGGCTGTGTCATCAAAGCTTTCTGAGAGGTAGTGTATGGAAATGCCTAAACAAACAAAAGCGTAAAAGCCATCTGTATAGGAAAGGGCTCTCCCAAGGCTTTTCATTAAAACAGTTCCAATTGCAGCTTCATGATGCAGCATTATATTATGTGAGAAATATAAAATCTTGACATTTTTCTAAATGTGAATGGGTTAAAGAACCTCTCCACGCTACAGCGAGCCTGAGAATTTCCAGCAGCTGATGAAGACCAGTTGACCACCTGATACTTTTTCAGCAGGGTGATAAAATTAAAGGATTGCTTTGATTTGCTTGAAGGATTACTTTCTATAGTTAATTGTTTAAAGTGCACAGTCTTACAAAAAGGAAAAATATCAAGAAGGTTAATGTAGAGTGAGCTAATTGCAAGCTGATTACATTGTGCAAAGCAAGAGATATTACTTTTGTTACATACCATCACAAGAACTAGCCTATTCCACCCTGCTGCTGCAGCAAACAAGCTGATTTGCTAACAAAGTGGTCAGCTCGGGCACTTGCACAGCATCTCGGCAGGTCCACAGGCGACTGCTTCCCATGCAGAGAATCTCAGGCTCCATTTTCCAATCTGATTACACGGCTCCTTATTCCAGCAGCCTTAAACCTTCATGGCAGTTTACCAACATTTTCATCACTTTTTCTTTTACAAAGCAAAAGAACTGATAAGCTCTCAGGTACCCGGGATTTCATAGTCGATGGCTGGCAGGCAGCCAGCTCCCCTCACAGCACAACTGTTTCGTGCCACAATGCAAAAAAGCATACTGAATTTAACAGATAGCACAAAACTATTAGAATTTTCCAGTATGTACAAGCAAGCAGCATGTTTCTGGCTTCGCGGAGGTAGACGGTTCTGTTCAGTCGCATTTACAACATGCCTACACCCAAAAGGATGGGGTAAAATAAAGACAATAACTTTGAATAAAAGCTTAAATTAAGAAAAACAGATCTTCAGATTAAATTAAAGTGTTTGACATTAAAACGCAAAGACACTACTGGGTATTTTTGGAATGTGAAATGTTTACATAAAGTACTAAAATAGCCAGAAGATATACCTGGGTTACTTATTCTCTGGCTCAGAAATACCACTTGAATGACAAAAGAAGATAAACATGATTCATATTGACAAACACGAAACATTTTTATAAAATGCTTATTTTGATGTATACCATGTACTGACTAAAAATCTGAGATACACAGGAATAATTATAAATATATATGTAAACATATATATAAAAAGTAACAGAATGCAGAATGAGAGTTCTGGAAAGGTTATTCTGCAAATGTTAAGAATTCCAAAGGAAAGAAATTCAATAAAAACAAAGGAGAAAGAAACTTCCTTATTTTTGCTTAAAGAAAAAAAAAAGACTAATATTAAACCAACAAGTTTTTATTTATTGCTCCCGAGATTCACTCTCCCATTCAAAGAAATTTGTTATCCATGCATTATTTCCATTATGCCCGAACAGCCTATGCGGATCTAACATAAAATACAATTAACACTGTATAAAACAATCCACCCATACACCCCCAATCAAAGTAATTTTTAATTTTTTCTTTTAATCTAGCGGACCAAACTGAAATCTGTAGGAATATGACTCATGAAGTATTCTTAGGAGAAGAAATGCAATTTAGCATATCATCACTTTTATCATAAGGGAATGGTGTTGGAAACGCGGTGGGTAAGACAGTGAGTTATTGAGGGGGGCGGGGGGGAGGGGGGGGAAGAGGAAGCACGACTAAGCTGGCGCGATGGCTCAGTACTCCAGATCACCAGAGCATTGACCCTCTGCATCTCTGAGTCATTAGCTGGAATCCCAGCTCTGCCTTTGGGATCTGAGCTCGCAGAGGGGTGCGCGGTGGGCAGGGGGGCGGCTCCCGGGAGCGAGGGCGGCGGGAGGGCCCCGTGAGGCCCCGTGAGGCCCGGGCGGGCTCTGAGGCGCTGCCGCCCGGCGCTGGCTCTGGAGGTGCTGGTGCTGAGTCAGGCCCGGGCACTGACAGGCACCGCTGCTTCTCCCCAGCACTCCCGGGCCGAGTGATTTTAGGCAAGTGATGCTGACAGGTACATGCAAAAATTCCCGGGGACATTCTCAGCACATCCTTACTTGTGCCTCTGTGCCGGCACGTGTGTGTCTGTATGTATACATCTCTGTGTGCAGCTATACTCATGTTTACGTGTGGTTATGCAGACATACCGAAGCTCTGCAGCCATACAGAGTGCTCTACGCTGCCAAAATCTTCCCGCACCAACTCTTGTCCTTAAAAAGCTACGATTTATATATAGGCATACACAGAGGCTACATATGTGTAATCTATACACACACCATTCACATACACTTAGTGCTGCATGCAGGTAGCTTTATCTTTAAATTCATTCGCTAATTTACATGCAAATGCCATCTCTGATAAAGCAAAAACCAAATTTTAACCAGCTTTAACACCAAAAAACTATTCCTATGAATGATTCCTACTAAACTGCTTATTACAACTGCAAGGTTTGAAAGGGTTTGTCACTTGCAGATGCAGGCTGTGGGGTTGCCTTTTTTTTTTTCCTTCCCCCCTCCTTTTTTCTCCCCTCTATGATTTATTGGATGGTGAGCAAACCCACTTAAACTATAGTTGTCCGTATGAATCACTAATTTTCATGTTTCTAATTAAAATGTAAACAGTGTAATGAAGACATCAAGTTTTTAGGCAAATGTCTCTTCCAGTGCCACTTGGGGTATGGTAATTACTGAAGCAGATCTATGGATGCTCCTGAATCCTCTACAAGTCCAGATTAAAAGCATTACTGCTAAACCTTGCTTTTTACACCAGGGAATTGTGTTCTCTAACCTATTCCCAGTTTGCTTACAGATGCATATCTGTACAAGCCTTTATAACTACTCATTAAAAAAAAATAAAATCAAAATAGAAGTTGATCATATGTATGGAACAGTTTGTGGGGAGAAAATGTGATTTATTTAAAATAAAATTTTATTTCACTTTTATGATTATACATAACTAGCATAGTAAAATCTATGCTGAAAACTTATCATCTTAGTGCTTCCTCCAGAAAAATAGATTAGGCATTACTAAGAGAATTATTAAAAAGCATAAATGATATTTCAAGCCTATATTAAAATTCCTATTGTCCCCAAATGCTTGTTTCACAGTCAATTAATTTTAAAATATATTATTCAGTAAAATATTAATAAAAAAGAACCTATTCACTGAGAAAAAAAATGTAAATGACCATTGAAAATACAAAAAGCTTGATGTGCAACTGAAAATCTTTTGTCATATTTATTCCAGCCTTTTTATATACATCTGAAATTTGTCAGAATTTATCCTAAAGCAAATGACCTCTCCTACATTTACTGAAGGAACACAAGTCCTCTCCTGCTTACAATTGTTAATTGAGCCTGTCTGCTACAGCATCTCTTTCCTCTCCAAATAAGCCAGAATACTTGTTTTACATATTTACTGCCAAACACTTGAACAGTCCTCTATTTTTCTATAATACTGGGGCTCCCTCCTCCCTTCTGGAAGATTTTTTTTGTTTCAGTACTGCCAGTAGTTAAAGATGCAATCCACAGTGACATAAAGCATCTAAAAAGCCTAGTACAAGAAGAGGTTTTTCTTCCTCCCTTCCTGGACTCAAAGTCCATATTCTGACTGGTACAGCCAATTTTCATATTATTTTTACATAAATGCTAGACAAGTATGTCTGCATTGCTAACCTGGATCATGAAGAAGAGAGTGCACAGAATGTACATGTGCATATGTGCATGTGCACGTGCATAAACATTTTAGTGGGTGGTCCACCATTTCAGTTCCATTTTATTAGTATTATATATAAATGTGACTATTTCTCAGTAGAAAAAAAAATACATAGGATTTCAGATTATACAAAGTCATAAAGCATCTTGTCTCCCAAATCACAAATGCCTTAGCAGAAGAAAACAAAACAAAACAGTATTTAGGTGTTTCCCTCAAATGTATTGTTCCAGCAAACCTAGACTTAATAAGACAAATAAAATTTCAAAGGCTAGTGCTTTTTAACATAGTATTCTTGTAAATGATGGGAGTTAAAAGTGAAAACTGCATTCTCATTTAGCTCTGTGATTTAAAAAAAAAAAAAAATTACACACACACTCATGCTAACCATTTTTTTTTCTATTTTTTTTTTCTTATGGATTGAGACAATGGGAAATCTTATGTCTCCACAACAGATCCAAGGCCATACTAATCAGGTGTAATTTTTAATGAACACTGACTGTTTGGTGCTCATTCAAGGTATTTCATTAGGAGGCTATTCATTTAAAATAAATGTTTTAACCATATCAAGCTGTAACCTTTCTTGAAATGTAAATGAATGGTTTAAATGAGAAGATTAATAAAGAAGGGATGTTCCAATTCCAAGCATGGCATGCTATGTATTTTTAAATTTGTCTATGCCAGATGCTGTCAGTCAGAACAAAAAACTGTCCAAGCAGACAATCTGTGCGTCTGAATGTTGATCATGTTGGAAAGTAAAGGGGGAGGGGGGGAGAGAGTGTGTCAAGGATTCATGGTCCTTCATCTTTGCAGTAGAGCAAACACGTCTCTCAGTATAACGACAGACAGCTGCTTCCACTTTCTAATGTGCCCTAACTTAGATCACTGAAAGAATTGTCAGCACTCAGAGAAACACACAAAGATAACACAGCCAGCTGCCATGAAGGGGGAAACAGCACAGCTCAGAAGAAATGGGATTTGTTCCATTTGCATGATGCTGGCTCCCTTGGGCCCCTTTCTTTCAAATCCAAAGCACAAAAGACAACACTTAACATATTTGCTTAAAGATGACAACCTCATGTTGATTTCATTTGGATGTAACAGTGTCAGGATTACAGATATAAGAATATATTATATCTGTAACAGAGACTGACAAATGTATCCATCAGTGAAACTGTCTGATTCATCTGCTTATACAGCCATTTTACCATCCCAAGGGTGCCATCTAAGTAGTAACTTTAGAAGACTGAAGGTCTAATTTTATTACACCACATTTCAACCTACTAAACAATATTATTTCTAAAATAGATCATTTTTATTGGAAGTCTCCCTGATGAAAAATCCAGTAGACACTGGAGAATTTATGAACTGTATGGGTCCTTTGAACTCAATATACTGCCCATTTTAAGCAACTTTCTTTATACACAATCAAAAACTAAGCTCAAATAACTGATATTGAATTAAAAACATGGATTATAATGGTACCTATTTTAATATTGCATCATAGTCCATCTGTATTTGAATATCAGCCATTCACTATTTAAAGTGCATTGTTCCAGTACTGCATCAACAGCAGAGTTTCTTCAACAAAAACTCTATGAATTGTTATTTTTCTTCAACACATTTTGACCAGCTATGAAATTTAATTTTTTATTGTGGTTTGGCACTCCAAAAGTCTCATGAAAGTGACTGAAAGCTGAACATGCTGCTTATCACATTGGGCTGCAGCTGCAGAAACAGAAAACCAAACTAAAGGACACACATCTGCAAGATCACCTGTCTACACAGTTTTATAGACCAGCCTCTTTTTAAATCACATGAAACAATCAGGCCGTGGTTAGCCTCTAGTTTCAAATGCATTATGTTGGACTGATGGCAAAAGTCTCCCCCCAAGCACCCCAACACTGCCAACTGGCTCTGCATAATTCTGCCTACGTGAACTGCTTTGTCTAGAGGAACTCAAAACTGCTTGTTGCTATCTGCTGCCACCAAGAACTGCACTGTAATTCACTAGATTGAAGTTGTTTTGTAAAATGGAGTTAACTGCTGTACGTGGAATTTCAACACAGCAGATGGTTACCAATCATTATTTTCAATTTGTTTAGTTTCAAGCAAGGGGGCTGGTTAGGAGGAGCAGTGAGGAGGACAGGAGTGGGAAAAGGAGTGAGGTTAGATACACAGGCTTGCAATGCAAGTAGAGCTAGATGGCATAGCACTAAATGGAGGAAGAAAACAAAAGTCTCTATTGCAAACTGCAGCAAAGCTAAGTGAAAAAAAAAAAAAGTTTGCCATCAAATTTTATACAAATAAACAGATAAAAAACCTAAACATGATGATATTTAAAAGGAGGCTCTTACCAATCAATCATTCTGTGTTTCCTTACATTTTAAATATTGGAAACGGACTTTTAAGTTTCCGAGGTTAAATTGTCCATATTCACATTTTGTCGTGATTCAGGTTTAAATCACTCTCTACTGTAAGTGGCTCAGTTGTTGAACTGGAAATGGAAAAGGAACCATTTATGGACAAGTGCACATGAACAGAAATTAAGCTGTAAATATCTGGGCTGGGCCATTATTGTAGTCCAGAAACATCTGGGTCTGAAGCCCAGGCTGGGCCCCACTCCTTCTGTGTTCAGATAATTGCTTAGATGATTTATAATTTACTATCTCTATTAACAATGGTTTAAAGAGAAATTTGGAGGCTGAATTCTAAAATGAAGATGGCAGTTCTCTTGCTTTCATTTGTTCAGAAGGAAAAGAATATATCCTTTGCCATTTTTCTCCCCTCTCCTACATTTTAGAGATACAATGTTCTACCACAAGGACAAAATTCACGCTTTTATAAATTCAGACCAAAGACAACACATACCCTTCCAGTGACAAAAAACTGAGTCCATACATTCAGCTTACAGTTGTATTGCTAAGTGCTTTAATACTGCCCATCCTAATTAATTTAGAATAATTTTCTCAATATAGCTACTTTTTAAAAAACAATCCTATAACTTTATAAATACATTCACAGCATTCTGATCCATTTAAGAGTCAGTTAGCTCTGCTTACCACTACAATACCATGGTTGATGTAAGCATAGAACCTCCGGTGACACCACAGGCACACACTTCCTCACAGAGAAATTTTGGCTCTAGCAGTTGCTTCCCCACTCACTTCAGCACAGCCTGATTTTTGTTTGCTTCCAGCTATAAAAGCCACTTATTTGGCTGGGTGGAAGAGAATGGCCCAGGCTGTTGGGGTTTGGAGGAAAATAGTACCCTTGGGTAATACCAAGCCTCTACCAGCAGTTAAGGGGAAAAAATAAAATAAAATAAAAATTTACTCTCTCCCATGCAGAACAGCAAGGATGGTCTCTGACTGTAAATAACTGTCACAAAAAAATTTGGTTACTTAAGACTGACAAGATACCCCACCTATATATCAAATCCTTTTCCACGTCAGCTAAAGCTTATTTTAAGAATACCCCTAACCAAGCAAAGTTGAGGTTTGTAAAGGGGTTAACCATGCCACCCTCCAGGCGTTACACATCCACTTTTATTGAGGTTTCTGTATTTTGGGCAGTTTCCTGCACAGCTCCAACACACAACGCTAAATGGAAGAACAGGTTTGCAACCTGGGTGTATGCCAAGGTTGAAGTGACACACCAGTGACTATCTCAGCCCCTTGGGAAAAAGTGGATTAAATGAGTCACAAAACAATGTCACCATTATTTCTCCAGTAAGTTAACTATCTGCTGGCCTCAGGTGATCAGGACATGAGAAAACCTAGCACTTTCAAAGATTGTGCTCTGCCTTGGAAATCCTTTTTTTTTTTTTTTTTCTCTGCATCTCCATATACTCTGGTTATCCTTAGACCAACAAAGCTGACATTTTGAGACAATGGAAAACTTTGCATATGGGGTTGCATCAACCTAGGAAGGTGCTAAATAAATCTTTCAGACTGCTTACGGGTTATTGTCAAACTCCAGTGAGAAAACGTGGTCCAGTATGACCATAAAGCAGATGCCATACATTTTTTATACCAAATAACTTTTTAATTCTGTTACATTAGTTTTAAATAAAAGGTTGGAATGCTAAACAGGAATCAAGCATAGATCCTCTGATTATGACCTACAAAATAAACAAAATCAATACCCTTAACTTTAGCAGGATTCTTTTTCTTTTCCTTATAGAAACATAGAAACTCAACACTGCAGTTAAGATTCACGGGTCAACAATAACAGTCTAGCTAAAATAATGTGTTCATGCAATTAATAAGCAAAGTTTGTCCAGAGTTACAGGTCTATCTGTTCATCTATACAGACAGAGAACTTAGTGAAGTCATCTGCAGGAGATACCTTTCCTCCTAAGCTGTACATGCTCCTACCACATTTCAATTCAAACTCATACAGCAATATTCCAAAATATTCAAGCATAATTTGTATACTTTTAGGGAAGGTTGTATACTTCATTAATGGCACTCTATGCAACAAATTTTTCTTAAATGTATATCTCTGCCTAAATAAAAACTAAACTATGGACTGGGGCAAGTCTTAATTTATTGTACCAAATCCAAAAATACTTGCTCTTTTGTTCTATTTCACTAAACCTAAGGAAAATCTTAAGAAGACTATCAGATTATTTAGAATTATTTGGAAACCCTCTGATTTCTAATGGCGATAATACTGGAGCAGAGAACCATGGTCAAACATTTGAGCTGGCAAACTATGACAATATGGTATTTCATGAGAAAAAAAGGTTGCACAATTGAACCTAGGCGACTGGAGTAGGGTTAGCTGGATTTAAGCCCACCTGAATTACTCATTGGCTAGATTTTAGTGCATAATAAATTTCAGAACCTAATTTTGCAAGATGCAAATGCTGCACACTGGCTTCTGTACAGTAAAGAGCAGTGTATACCTAAAGAAAGATTTCTACCAGGTGAAGGAATAATTAAGTCAGCCACATGTTTATAGCATAGAGGATTCAAGTCTTTAGTCTCATAAATATCACCACTAGAGGAAAACAAAAAATAAGTACAAAAGCCTTTCCCCCAGATTAAAAAATAATAATAATAAATAATAATAAAAGGAAAGCAAAGTACTTATTGTAGGAAAACTCCAGCAATAATGAGGTTTACACACAGATGTTATGCAGCACAAATGGGATTTTATCTGCAAGTGCCAGCATTGAGAAACTTTCTGCGAATGGTTGTGCAGGTGAGGAGGTTATTGGCACGCCCTCTGGAGGCTGGATGTCTGACCAAGGAAATTTTCATCAGCTACTAAAATAAAGAGGAAGCTACTAGAATTAGATCTCAAAGCAGTGGTTACTCTATTTTTTAAGCATATTTTCTGTACTCCAAGACACTATAAGTATTAGTACAGCAAACAGTCTCTAAAGAATTCCTGTCAAATATAAATACATGCATAAATACAAGACATAATTGAAAAAGTCTGCTTAATGAGCTCATTGTTGCTTTTTCAGTGTGTAAAATGTAGACTTGAAATTTTAAGATGATATATCAATTCCCACAGTTGGGCTTTGGAATACTAATAAAAAAAATGAGATCTATTCAGCATCAATTCAGATTCAGGTTATTTTTATTCTAACATGGAGCCACATCCTACAAATAACAATGATATATTTTCTTAACGCCCACATGTGTAGTCATAATGTCATCTTTTTAAAGGCAAAAACATCTCAGGGTAAAACCAGGGTCAAATTTTGCATTGGAAGTAGGTAAAAAGCTCTAATATACCTAGTCAATCATACACTAGTTGAAATACAGCCCATAGAGCTCTTAATAGCTCAGGCCAATAAGTGCATCACCAAGTAGAATTTGGTGCACAAATGCAAATAAATAGATTATGTTTTTTCTTTAAACCATACATGATTTTCATCCTTATTATCTTACTGCTGACAGAAAGTAAGTCTTATTACAGCTAACCAGGAAACAAACTTGCTTGCTTGAAATCTAGCATTGAACTACTCGTGGCACTTTAAAAACCATAAGCTAGTAAATTATATTGCATCATAAAAGAAATTTCTCCTGGAAGTAGTTATCCAATAAGAAACATGGATACTCAAGGTCTCTTTCCTTCAGTGCCTTTTAACCACATAGTTAACATATTCATAGCCATCGAGTAACAGTCTTTTGCTTCATATATTTACAAAATACTCCAGTTTGATACTGGTTGGTATATACAGTAAAAGGAAACACCACAAGGAAAATAGTTTTCACCTCTAAAAGGATAGTTCAATGATAAATTAACATCATTAATGAAAACCTCATTATTGAAACCACACAATACTATTGTGCATTCATACTTAATTTTCTTATAGAAATTGCATTATACAACACAGCATCTAATTGGTTTTAACTGGGGGTAGGAGAGAACTAGTCGTTAACTATGACTAAAATGACCAGTTTTCTAGTGCAGTTGTCTCCTAATTAAATCTAAGTGTAGAGCACAATCATCGAGGTATGCTATAATGATTTGCTTGGAACTGTATATACCTTTTGTTTTTTCCCCTTTGCTTATTAGAGTATGTTATACCTTTCAAAACTAGAGCTGGAAGAAAGAAAAGAAAAAGAAAACAACCCCCCCCCAAAAAAAAACCAAAAAACCAAACAACCCAAACCAATTCACTTCTGGCAGATGCCACACCAAGGCATGAGTTACTCACCATCCTTCTGCCCACATTCAGAAACACAGCTCATTTATTTCGTAGTTCTTCCCACTAACAGGTACTAACTAAAAAGTTCAGAACTGCACCTCAATTGCTATTTCAACAATACAGACTTCTTAATGAGAAACTAGAATGCTATTTTATTAGTACAAAATAAATACAGTTGTACTATTCAGTGCTGCACCAAGCTACAGTGATGCCTGTATTTACTGTTAGCTGCTGGGATTACATCCCAAACCAAATCTGCTCCAGAACAGCTTCCAGCTGAGCATCCAAAAATGCCAGTATTGTACCCATGAACAGATTTCCAGAGAGCCTGGCACCCCAGGAGCATATTAAGTGGGCACAAGTTCCTCCTCAGTTTATCATTAGTACTTTATATAAGATCGGCCTTAGAGAAGAAATAACTTATTATATCAGAGTCTGTTATCTTTAAAATGAAAGACTACAGGTCACCTAGTAGAGGACACAACAGACATTAAAGTGATTATATTCTTGATCTTAGTCAGAAGATAGAATTACACGTGTGTTGGTAGAGATGTCTGTAAGACCAAGCAGAATGGCACTTTTCTGTGTTTTAGAAGTGTATTATTTCTACATTTACTATATTTCAAATATGAAAGAGTTTCACAGTGGTAAGGTAAGATGGAGAAGCTGAGAATGGGTCAGGAGAATGTGGGAGGTGGGTTGAGGGACATGGGTAGGCAGAAAGAGAACAGAATTGCTTTGAAAAGCCAGAAAGAAGAGCTTCCATTTCTCTGCAATGGGTTTATATCAGCCAGGCTTAAATAATGGTATTGCAAATTGAGGCCCAGGGGAATTTGGAGTGTACAAGCAAGCTTTTGTTCGTCAAACCCCAAAAGGTATGTGGGAGATTTGGGGTTTGTTTCCATTTAAATGGCATGTGTATTTCTAAACCATAAGTTAAATTATTTTGCTCTGTTTATTGTATGGCCTTGCTGATCCAGTACCTGTTACAAAAAATATTTCTCCTAGCCAATACAGTGACAACTCTTTAAAGTAACAATTATCTGTGATTATGCTTAGCACTTTCATTTCTTTTCCTTCAGAACATTTGGAGAAGGAAGAAAGCAACAAATCTAATGTAATACAGTTCTCAGAGGGGAGAAAAAAAAATAAAGGCTGGGCAGGGCAAGCAATAGAGAGAAAAAAGAGCATGGCTAGAAGACATTTGAAGGGATGCAAGCTTTCCAGTGTAAACACAGAAGCTAATTAGCGTCTTATGATTTTAAAACATATTATGTTATCAGAAAGCAAAATAGAAATCTGTACTAAAAGAAAAATTAATCTACTACTAAAGTCTTTAAAGAAGGTGGACAAAAATATACATACGCCTCTACTTCTCCCTCCCCATACACATGCAGTGATACAAAATTGGGTTAGCTCTCTGTAAATAGGCTTAGCTCCTGTAAATATATCTCAGGATTTTAGGTGTACTTTTTCACACTGTAAGATTTCTATACAAAACCAGTTTAATCTAACTCCCTCTGATTATTATTAGAAACTCATTATTTGAGGACATCTATCTTTACTGTAGCTATGCACCATTAAGGAGCACAATGCCCATAACTGTTTAAAAAAGCATGGGGTGGGGGGAGGGTGAAGGAAGAAGGGGATCAGAAGGAGGGAGAAGGTAACTAAGGGAGATTTTGCAATTAGAGCACCATCATCTACACTGCATTTTCCTCCTTGGAACATTTATACAGTGGCAAACTGAGTTTAAAGTTTCCTCCATCCAAAACTACAAATGAGTCATTTGTCATAGCTTTACGTAACATGTGTTTTTGTCCTGATTAATTTATAAACGTATTCTTACAACCACTAGGAAAAAAAAAAAAATCAAGAGCCCTGTTTACATTATCATATAGCATTAATACCTCAAGAGGGAGATTGTAACGTTTAAGTACAAATAATGCAAATGCCTACACTTTTCTGGGGAAATTCCTTTTAACATCCATCACCTGGCTTTTTAGATTTGTTGCACACCTGCATATCCAAAGTCAATACAAATTAAAGGGACTCGGCACCTCTGATAACTGAGCACTCAAAAGTGCAAACCTGAACTGCACTTGCTGGGTTGCAATACTATTTGCGATGTTATCTCAGCCACTCAGAGCCTTCAAGCTCAAACTGCAGCTGTTCTGAAACAGAAATGAACAGTAACTTCAGCTAAAACCAACTTGCCTATAATGAATGAAAGCAACCTCTTTTACTCTCTCAAAACAGCTAACATCTTGGGGAGGAACAGGGAAGAAGTGTGTTTGCTAATTACTCGACAACAATACTTCTGTCTTTATCAGTGGTGACATATAGGAGTATTTCAAAGTAGTACTATTGTCAGTTTGTCTGTTATTCTGTACTGCATTGATAATCTGGATGAAAAGTTCACATTATCATTCTTTGAAAACGTCTAGCTAGTGAAAACTTTTAAAATGTCATTGATTAAGGCACGGTTTGTTCACACTCTACAAACACACAATGAGATATACTTCACCTACATGAAACCACATCCCAATGAAAAAAAAAATAAAAAAATGAAGGCTTGCCAAATTTACCTGTGTCTCAATAAAGATATTCTCTGCATATAAAGATGTGCCTTTGATATGACTGTTCCTTTTACAAGTGCTAGGGGCCAAATAACAAGTGCTTCACCCCCCTCATCACATAGCATATACAGACTTTCAGCTTCAGCTCTCTACCAACGCTAATATTAATCTGAAGAACAGAACACATTTCTCAATAGGTCTGCCATGGTCTCAGCTAAATTAACATTACCACTAAAGTTTTTAAACTGAAAGCAGAAAAATATGTCATAGCATAAAGAAATCCTGCACAGTAAAGCAGTATGAAAAGAAATGACTGAAAGTCAAAGAACAAAGTGAAAATCAGTGTTTAAAAAAGGCTTATTGCTGCATGAACAGTTTCCAAAATATATTTGTTTCAGCATTTATCTAAGGCAAAGAGTAAGAAATAAAGGGTTTTCAGAAATTCTACAAGGACACTAAAAAGCACTATCTGTTAAATAGCGTATCTGCCTATTTATAGTATGTTTGATACAGCACCAGCATAGATATGTAGTTAATATAAAGCTGCAGATTTAACACTAGCAAACGCAAAAATACTTGATTTTGTAAATTAAGTGTATGTTCAGCTGAAGAGTTGGTAAATAAGTCTGCATCTTGCTAGTTAAAAGCTAGCAATTTTCTGACTGAATGGGGATATCCAGTTCACAAATTATGGTAGATGACTTTAAGCCTGTATAACTTTCATAAAAAACAATACACACTATTTTAAATTTTAATTTCTGTTTTAATCAGCCAGATGACCTAATAATTAAGATTCAAGATCTTCAACAAATTCCATGTATTTTAAATAAAACGATTCCATAGAGTAAAAAAAGATTCATAAAAACATATTTTCCATCTGAGTTTGCATATAGCAATACTGCAGTATTCTTTTAGAGCTGTAAAAGGAAACAGAATTGCATTCATATATCAAGAATGTATTTCTACAATACTGTATATAGTGGTGTGGTCCACAAATGCCAACAACAAGGGACTGAAAATAGGATCAATTCTTTTCCTTCTCAGAAACAATCTTGCAAGCATCTGAGTTCCCAAAGACATAAAAGAATAGTTACTTTTCTGAGACCTTTTGATATCGCTCTTCATGGTGAAGCTATCCACGAGTGATGGGAAAGATCTCTTTTGAAAGTAAATGGTGAACCTTCAAGTGTGTTCAGATACATCTTTGCTGTTCCTTTCTGTGTTTCTCAAGTTTTACTTGAAAAGGATGCTTGATTTGATAAAATTTGGTTTAGGTATCACAATGGGATACCTTATATCAGTCAGTCCTTGCAAACCTTATTCTTCCAGCATAGAATCTAGCTGTTTCTTTCTCTGTGTCAACACAGGAGGCTGAAGTAATCAAATAGGTCTAAAGAAGAGAGAGGACGTTAACCTGCACTTTCTCAGAATCTGTGATGAGTAAGTTCATACTTTCAACATGACCACACTGAGCCGTAAGGTATATAAATAGATACTTTTCATCTAAAAGCAAAGCTATCACACAAGTTTGTACAGCAGGATCATCAGTTAATAACATTTTAAATGTCAATATCGGTACCATTGTCAGGGATTAGTAATTTCTGCATATAACTTTATCATATCTATCCACCCCCTGCAGTCACTCAGTAATATAAAGTAATCATTGGCTCCAAAAGAAATGTACACACAGTAATTTTTGTTGTAGTGTCTAGGAATTTCTTTGCAGTAGAACAGTTCTCACAGTTTTATTAAATGATAATTCAAGCTTACTGTATAAATGCTTTTTTATTAATTACTTGCTAGTATGCTACAATGGAGAAGACAGAAGGGGAAAAATCTCTGGGGAAAATAGGGATGTTATTTCCAACATATTAAAAGGCAAACAGCAGTTGTTCTCAATCAGGGAAAAAAAAAAAAAAAAAAATTCTTGAATGAGAATGTGAAAATACATTCCTGCCACAAACCTCCATACCCACCAGGTCCAGACTGTTCTCCCATTTCCTCTTAATATTAATTTTCATATCCCATTCAGATTAGCAGGAGTTAAGCAAACAGGCATTAACATGTCCCTTAAGTCTTTTACCACACTTAAAATGAGAAACAAAAGTTTAATTATGACCCATACTGGAGAATCATCCATTCAGACCCTGCTTAATTAGATGTGAGACAGCTATCTTAGATCATGAAGTTTGACCACAGTATGCTCTTACTGCTAGAGTATTAATGCAAATAAGATACAGATTACTGAAACCGATTTATTATCACCAATCTGTAACTAGAGATTCATATTCAAAAGCATCACACAAAATAAATTGTGGCATACATTTTCCTGCATTGTGCAATGCAAATCCATAAAATGAACTGCATACTTTAACAAAAAGCACACCATACTTTAAATATAAGAGTAAAAAAGGGTTAAAAACAGATAACAAAATCCCAAGCAATACATGATTTCAAAGACCCTGGAGCAAAGATGGACTTGCATCACCAAAATTTGTTATCACATCAAAATAATCTCAGCATTTTTCTCCACATCACTTTCAGGATATTTGAAATTTAGCTAACAACACATTAGCAGTAGCATCCCTGTAGTCTAAAAGAACCGAGAAAATAGTTTCTCAGTAACAGTTAAGTAATATGGCTGGTAATTGCTATTTCAGTGTTCCATGGCACACCAGACTATGTACTTAATAGACTATTACAAAAAAAAAAAAAAAAAAAAAAAAAATAAAAATCAGCTAGTGACATGACAGTCATCTGCAGTTGCATTATTTTTAATTATAGCCGAGATAGATGAAACACATCCCATATACAGTAAAATAGTTTAAGGAACAAAGTTTTATTCCATTATTTTAAAATGCATGGCTGTTCTTTCTATTGTACAAATACAATAGCCATTTTAGTGAGGAGTGTTGCTTATATAATTAAAGATAGCTCAGTATTATGATATGTTTGACAGGTACTGTTACTAGCACTAGAGGAACAGACATACAATATTGTTATTACCATACTGTGTGTGCCAATACCTCGTAGCAATATAACTCAGCAAAAGGAAAGCCCAGACTCCACATTTTCATCCCTGCAGACGTCTCCGTATGTTCTTAATCAGCGGTGCTTTCTGCAGATTACACTTTCTAGTATTCCTCACATTCTCAAACTGACCTGTCAGAGCTCAGTCTCCCTCCTTGTTTTCTCAGGACTCTGGTAACCAAGATTGACCAACTACTCCACATTCCACTTTACCATCACTTATCACACAGCAAGACTAACATCAACAGGTATTTAAAAGCAATAGTAGTGAAGCCCACTTGTATTTAGCAGGTTGCTGCAAATACAAATTATCTTCTAAGAAACATAATACATATACAAGCATTCTCTTTAATATGCAGATCAGTAGGGGGCAGGTATAATTATTAACGGACTGAAAGCCTTAGATTTCCTTTGACCTCCATTACAGCCTAGGACTCTGTTCCTTGAAGAATAAGATTGTATTTGTCAAACCTATGGTAACGTATTGCAAGTGAATTTTCTTTGTTCTTCTGTATTAGCAATCATCTTTTAAAGGAATATAATTTCACTGAGGAAGATGTAGATGTTATTTTGAGATTCAGAAGTTGGGGTTTTGGTTTTTTTAGGAAAGAAAAAGAAAAATTAAGGAATTTTCTTTATGCCTGCATTTCTCACGCACTCTATGAAAATATAGGGTGAAAAGTTCGCATGCCTCACAGAAGTGAAGCCAGATACTTACTTCCAGTAAGGTTTCTCACCTGGAAAATATCCCTATAACTTATTTTATGTGTTGGAGATTTTTTACTATTATTTCAGCAACAAAAAAACCCTCCAGGCCTTTTCCCAGACAGGAGTTCCCTGAAGTGATCATTCCCACAAGGAAGATAAGTTTTCACTTAGAGGATAGCATCTCTAGCAGCAAGAGTGTAATACTCTGCAACAATATCAGGGATACGCAATCCTGAATTTACAGCTCTTCAAATTACTTTTATAGCTATACTGTTCATTTTGGATCAGATGCTTATCTAAAATTCCATATATTTTAGTAGCCATAATACCTGATTTAAAAGAGCTTCCAATAAGCCAAAGAACAGTACTAAAAGAGAAAAGAAAAAGCCACCAAAAAATAAAATAAAAGCCAAGGTGGACCAGATTCTGGGAGCTGTAAGCAACTGTAGCTCTTTGAAGCTAAACTATTCTACATTAGCTAAGGATTGGGCCCAATATGCACCATTCTACTTAAAAGCTGATTCTTCTTTCCACACACATGGTACTTTCCTTCTCTTCTGTTAATAACAAATGGCCATTTTTAATTAGTTTATCTCAAATTCCTTTCATAGTTATTTTTATTCCATTTCCTATCAATGACCCAGGAGGAGAAAAATGTGCTGAGTGATCAATTAATCAAACTTTATTAACATACAATATTCCTCAATACTTCAGAATTGTCTGCAGAACAATTCCCCCCAATCATAAGATCAATGAATCAATGTAAAACTCCAGTAATTAAATTTATCAGCTTGGTA
Source organism: Phaethornis superciliosus (assembly GCA_023637945.1). Taxonomy (NCBI): domain Eukaryota; kingdom Metazoa; phylum Chordata; class Aves; order Apodiformes; family Trochilidae; genus Phaethornis; species Phaethornis superciliosus. The sequence continues at coordinate 20,763,914 of JAJQWJ010000007.1, read as the reverse complement.
TCAATATACCTGGCGCTTTATGAAAGTGTTATGAGAAGTTTGTTCTCTTAAGGGATATATTGATTGAGGGCAAAGACTATTTCTACTATTAGATCTGGAAATGCTAGATCAAAACTCAGTCTGTTATGAATAACAAAAAAATCTTTCATAGTCACAGATCTCATGCTGATTCTGTACCATTAAACCCACTCTTAACAAGCCAATAAGCCTATGAATTGATGATTAAGACTACAGGAAGATCAGTCATTATATTCAGCACTTCTTGTATGCATTCTTTGAAAAAAATGTATTGAAAGGAATGGTACAGAATAATTTTCCTCTAGGATATATATATTTTTAAAAGTGAGGAAACCATCTAAACAAAAGCAGATTTCAAACCTTGTTCATGAAGCATGAAATAACCTTAATTAATTAAATAATTTTGAGACTAAACCTTTGCAGTCTGAAATAGATATCACATCTCTCTCCATCAGATATAGTACTAATAAATTGAAAGGTTAACAATAAAGCCTAAAGATGACACAGCTGATAGAGTCATATTAAAAAACAAAACAAGAAAACAAAACACCATCCAAGTGTGTTACAGTAATTTTTAAAGGGCTAGTATACAAAATATTTTGAAATTTATTTTTAGTTGCTATGCTATCCTTTACGACATACGTGTTAGCAAGTAGGGCACAAAAGTTAATTGCCATTTTATCAATTAAAAGTAGGCTCTCTATACTAATAAAAAAAACCCCAACAAAACAGCAAAATGACAAAACACAAAAAGTCATAAAGAACAGCTAATGACCTAAGACTGTAATTTTTTCCTATGAACTGTATGACAAACTTATCAATAAAATATTTCTTAAAAACTGTTAGAATAAGAGAAGGAAACATCCCTGTCCTTTCAGATGTTGCAATAAATAAAACCAATTTGACTGAGTATTGAACATATCTTACTACGAAGGGAGGGGATTAACAACAAAAATCCCAAATTCAGTAGATTCATGCAGGAGTCACATCCTGTTACGAACATCAAACAACAATGAGCCTTTATTACTATGCTATGATTCCTTCATTTCAAGCATGATTAATTAACAAGTATAACACTCACCAAAACTCCTACAATGCTGCTCTTTGCTGCCTATTTGCATATGGGTGTCTATCAAGTATCCATAAGCAGTATTAGTCTCATTTATTACACTGAAGAAGTCAAAGCATCCTGCTTTAAGGAAGATTTCACTTACACCTTAGCAAACAAATAAACAAAATAAAACAAATCAAACAAATAAAAAAAACAACAGCAAAACCAAAACTCTTTCGCCAAAGGAATTTCTTGATAATACAAACATAAACTTCATGCAAAATGAAAAACTTTTCTAAAAAGTTGCTTAACAATTTGAATGCCTGAAAATTAGTAGAGAGGAAAGAACAGTTTAGCATTTGCTTTGGTGGGTTTTCTGATTTGGTTTGGTTTATGTTGATTTTAGGATTTTTTTTCTTGAAATCTCAAGTTTAATTTGCAATATACTATTTCTGCTGAGAATGAAACTGTGGTTCGTATGTCAAACATGGAAAAAAAGGACAAAAAAAATGAGAAGGGAAAGACATTTAACAGGACTTTTATAACGTTTTAAGGGGTGCAAACAATTATTTTCAAATATAGTTTACTTGGAATAAACATTACTTTAGCAGTAAAAGAACCTTTTTTTTTTTTTTTTCATGTAAAGGAGAGGTTGGAAACAATTGTTTCCAAATCTGGAATTTGTTTCCAATCTGGAATCAGATTACAAACCCAGAAGAAGAAAAAAGATTGAGATGAGAGGGGAAAAAACCTCTCAAATCCAAAAACAAAAAACAACCTGAAATTACCTTCAAGTTGAACTCCATAAATACCATAAATAAATAAATAAATAAATAGAAAACAAACATCCCACCGAACAAAACCAGAAAAGAAAAAAAACAAACAAACAGAAAAACCCAAAACCCAACAAGACAAAAACACAACAGCAAAAGGTTCTATTTAGAAGCAACAGATGTATTCCTAAGCAAAAAAGTATTGTCGATGAAATATACATACAGAGACGCTCTTTAGAAGTGTGAAAAGAAATGCCTGCGTGGCAAAACTAAAGATTAAATGTGAAAATAAAAATTAGGCAGAAGATCTAATACTTCCTTGGTTTAAGAGCTCTGTATCGCACATACTTAAAAGATTTTGTCACACCCAGAGAGAGTAATTTTTAAGTGCAAATCAGTCCTACTCTCTACAGATTTTTCAATTTTATAAATTTGGAATCAAAACATCAAAGCAGCTTCCACTTCGGACCTAACTTTCAGAGGATCAATGTGACAACTCACTGCTTGATAGATGTTTCTCTTGATAAACGACTTGTTCAAAAGAGACATTGTAGCTTTCATTTCCTGACCACAACACACTTTTAATTTGCAACAGCAGAGCTGCTCGAGTGTGACTAGTTCCCACTTTCCAGCCTTTCAGGATTGTGGCACTGTCAGGCCACATACATGGGCAAAACAAAAACTCAGAAAGAGGTGCATCCGCAGCAAGAATTGTAGCAAAACTTTTCCTTGAACAGGAACCTGATTACATTCGATTCCTCCTAACAGTGGGATTTTAAATGCCCTTCCCAAGCACCTCAAATCCCTAACATTTTAAGGAAGGGGTAGGAGAGAAATCGTATTTAGAAATATATACCTAAGTGTCACAGAATATATATAGCTGCCTAATAGAATTGTGTTTATTGTAGAGATATATATTGCTGCTACAATAATTATTATTATTATCTGGGAATAGCATTTAACAGTCCAAACCGTCCACACCATCCAATTTCAGCTCTCAGCATACTGTCCGATTCCCGATTTAAAATTTATAAATGTAATATCCTCCTCATCACAAGCAGCAGTCCAATCTGCTCTGAATATATATTACAGCTTTAACATCACAGAGGGAAATCTCCCATCTGGCAATCACATTCGCTCCAACAGCTCTAGGAGGAAAAAAAAAAAAAAAAAAAAAAAAAATGTTCCGCTCTCCCTCACTCTCTCGCTCTCCTCCTTAAAACATTTCTCAGGGCAAATTATATGCATCTAAAATAAACATTCACCTTATTGATCGCTTCAAAGTCAACAAGTTCTAAATGCAAAATGCAATCAGATTGTTCCCATCATATAGCACCCGGGATATGTTTAGCAATATAGTCACCTACAGTACCAAAACAGGAATGAACATTGTGCAACTGCTCTCTCAGTTTCTTTCTTGCATTCAGTCAGATATGTTATTATGAGAGATCATCAGCCACACATGGCAGACCAACCCCCTTATCCCAAACACACACACACACACAGGCGTGCTCACTCTCTCTCCTTGGATCCCTCTTCATCCTTATTTGTTGCTACCACATGCAATTAGAAGTGAACGTACCCCCTTTTCTGGTTGCACGAAGCAGACAAATAGTTGCTTCAGTTGTTAGTTCTTTAGCTTTAATTGCATACTTAGAGGTGTATCAACTGCACCACAAGGAGATCTGTTGAAATTCCCCATGCTCCATTTTATCTGACTTTTTTGGAGGAGGGGGTGACATGGGGGGCTGGAGAGTAACTGTTAAAATGAAGCCAGTTTCAGCACCTGATTATTTCTTTCTGTTACACAATGAGAACAGAGCAGTGGGAAAAACACACTCGTAAACTGAGCATAAAGTACCACTTATTAAATAGTATTAAATACTTGGCCACAACAGTGATTTTGTTTACATGCAAAACATTTCCCCACCCCAAATCAGTTAAAACCACTAGCAGATGATTACGCTTAAAGTAGGAGAAGGAAAAGCAGCTGGAGTTAAAATAAATACTCAAAAATTATTAGTTTGCAAAAGAAAAAGATGCATTTTAGGCATGTTTGTATGAGTATGTAGAAGTATAAGTGTATGTGATCATTGCTACACATTTTCCCCTTCTCCAGTCACCGAGTTTTACTAATTTACATACCACTGGAGTTCAGTGGTGTACATAGTGCACTGCTAGTAACATGCAACTTTAGGGTTTACAACTGCGATCGATACAATGGACAAAACTAATGCCATAATTGAAGCAGAAATGGTAAGCAAATGATAGCAAGAGAAAAAAAATGCCTATAAATGCACAAGTGAAAATATACTATTAAACATTAGCTATTTATCACAAATATTTGCATGCAGAGTCCTAGGTGCATTATCATGCTATTTAAATTTGTCTTCGCTATTTAGATGCAAAGGAAGTAGATCCCAAAACAGACATACCATAAACACTGGTGCTACTGATCATTTCTTGCTGGCAGCACAAAAAGCTGAATTGGATTTTTCACAAGCAGGAATTCCAAAGGTTGCTTTTCATTAAAGCCACTTTTCCTCTCAGCTATCAAATGTCACTGCCTTGAAACGTGGGCCCTTTCGTCAGGTATTCATTTAACCTACATGCATATAATTAAGTGGGAAAGCAACATCAACAAAAAGGGGATCTCAGATCACAAGAGAAGAAAGAAAGGGGGAAAAAAAAAGCACATGACCAGGAATGCAAGTCCATGTCAATTTCACTCACTCCCATTGAAACTAACAAGAGCTCCAGGGAGGATAGTAATAGGATCAGTGGATTGTATATACCATTAAATTATACATCTTTCTCTCCCTTCCGAGCCAACAATACGCCCACCACGCTGTACCCCCTCCAAGATGATGTGCTTATATTTTACTGCAACAGCTCCTCTGACATATTCGTAGTGTGTGTCCGTCCCCCCCCCAAGCCAAGACACAGCAATTTAAACCGAACTTTTGTTTTGCGAGATTCTTATTTGCACTTATTTGCTCAGAAGTTAGTTGCCTCAAAGTCCAGCCCCGCGTTACCTGCAGTTTATTATTTTCAATGCAACTTGGAAATAAATCCAATTAGGAGGAGAAGGAGGTGGGGGGGGGGGGAGCTTGCAATCGCGAACTCTTAATCTGCCTACTATTGTTGGCAATGATCAAGGAGGAAAAACCATGCACTGCGATTGTACATCTGTACTTTCCAGACTACGGTTAGGAAAGCAGACCGGAGCGTTTAGCACCAGAAAACGACTGCGAATTAGGAAAAATATTTAGGGCACGAGCGGGAGATTAAAAAAATACGCGGCTGTCTCGGAGAGCTTTAAGATTAAACAAAATTTAAAACGATGGTAGTACGACTAAGGAAAAAAAAAATAAATCCTCTTACCTGGAGATTTGGTACAAGAACCCGATAGGTTAGAGTAGCATCGATCCGATGTGTTTGCTGATGAATGGGGGCTCGGGTTAAGTGAAGGTGCCTATGATTTGAAATCATTCCAAGTTTTTGAAGGGAAGACTGACTGCAGCCTCTGCCATGTTGGAATTTCAAACCCAAAACAGCTGCTTTGCAAGGAGCCAGCATGCCAGCAGCTGGACGCCTGCGCAGAGCGCCGCCGAGCCAAATTCAAATCACTTTCACGCGAAGAGCCAAAGATCAGTTTTCAAAGGGGGAGCGGCGCGGGGGGCGGGGGCGCGGGCGCGGGCGCTCCGCGGCCCTGCGCGCCGGAGCTGCCGCTTCCCGCGGGGGGCGGCGGGGCGCCCGCGCCGCGGCCCCGCTCTTGCTCCCCGGGGCGGCGGGACGAGGGCAGCGGCTCCCTCCGCGGCTGCCGCGGGGCTCTCCCCGGGCGAGGCAGCGCTCCGCGGCGCGGGGTGGGTGAGGGGGGTGGAGGGCCGGGCCGGGGCCTAGCGGCGCGGCCGCGGGGCGGGCGGGCGTGGAACCGTCAGCGGAGGTCACCCGGCCGCGGCCGCCTCCGTTCCGCCGAGGCCGCCCCGTGCCTTTCCGGCTGGAGCCGCGGGCCGTCCCGGTTCGGCCGGCGGAGGCCTGCGCGACTGCCGTCACCGGTCGGCTTCTGCGCCGCGTCCCCGGGCGGCCGGTGTCGGGGCTCGGTGGCCGCCACCACCTCCCGCCTGAGGAAAATGGCCGGGGTGGAAGTCCCCCGCACGCCGGAGGGCTCGTCCCGGCCCGGGCGGCGGCCAGCGTCGTGCTGACGGGCCCGTCCCCGCGCTGCTCCCGGGGAGCCCCGGCAGCTGCCCGCTAGAGCCTGGCTGCTAGCAGCCGCGGCGAGGCATTCCCGGTAGCCGGCAATGGCTGAGGGGCCCCGGCAGCCACACCTCCCCGGCTCGGCGGGGGATGGCAGGGAGCCAGCTACCCTGGCCCACAGCTGCCGGGGACTCCCCTTGCATAAGAGGGATTCCCTGGGGGGCTGTTAGACGGGCTTTACAGCCTCTTTATGCTGGCAGGAAAGGCATAAAGTGGCCACACAGCACAAATTGGGCCCTCCCTCTCATACACCGGTTATGCTGTCTTTCGTGAACGAGTCTCTCCGGCGTGGCAGACCCGCCGTGCCCGCTACTGACGGGCCCCCAGCTCCCTCCACGCCACCCTGAGCACGTCTGCGTGCCCACCTCCCTGTTCCCGCGGCCGTGGAAGGGGAGCGAGGGCTTACCACGAGGCAGATCCGCGTTGTTGGTTTTACACCTGATGGGACCATCAAGCATTTTTACCTTCTCTTGTAATGGGGAAGAGGCCACCCTGTCCGGATGCTGTTCCTGAGTTCTGGCTTAGAGTCCTCGACTAGCTGCTTCACTTCCTCTCTCCCTGGTCCTGCTGAGGGGTTAAGGATGACTCGGGAGGGTTGTTTGCCTGTTCTGGATGGGGACAAGACGTTAAATTAGTGAAAATGGAAGATGCATTAGGAGTATGGGCTCTGGCAGAGGCAGAAGAGACCAGTCCCAGGGCATTAGCACCTGGAGCAGTGGGAATAGGCTGATTTCCTGTCTGTTTTCTTTTTTCAGTAATATAGTAGGCCTAAATAAAACTCAGAAGTTGTTGCTAGCAGTGAAGTGCTAGTAGTACTAGAAGTAGAAGTGAGCTGTCAGCTAGTCCCTATCCTATCAGGTTATGAAAGGGGAAAGAAGCCTGTCTGCTTGATGTGGTCCATGAAGTGATTCAGTCAACCCCTGGTGATTTTCACCAGCTGAAGACTTTCAGGAGGCCTGAGGCCTCAGGTGACAAAGCTGTGCCTAGGGTTTGTAAATAAAAGGACAGAGCAGTATGGCTGGACTATCTTCTGTTTATTAAGGATATTGAAGGTGTTCCCAGCTCCCTTGGACAAACACGCATAACACCAGGACTTCTACACAGGGAGACCACTGCTAGTAAAATAACAAGGTGTCCTGAAGCAAAGAGCTGGCTCCAGAGCAAATACAGCTTATACTAGCAAAACTGCTTTTGCTTCTCATTATGTCCCGACTAAATAAAAACCTACACATGAAAATACAGTTTAATTGAATATTGGGGTAGAGGGAGCTATTTTTAGAATTGATAAAATAGCTACAGCAACAGATGTCTATTGAAATAGTTTTAGACAGCTGCCTAGAACAACCAGCAGTTGAGAAACTACCACAGTATCCACTGTGGCCCAATATCTCCTCTGGAACCTTGTTCTGTCCCTCAGTGTTGGGGGGCTATGAGCAATGGGCCCATTAGTCTGGATCAGGCCATTACCTGTGCAGATAGCCACTCACTGTCCCTTCTTTAAGAGGTCGTGGGTATGAAGTGGCAGTATTGGCATTAACACAAGCAGACAACTCTTCCAAGTGCAGGTAACATATCAGTAGCCTCCAGCGTTCACTAATCTGACCAAAATATACATGTTACACTTAGTAGTTTCAGATTCTGATGCTGAAATCTGCAGCACAGCTTATTGCCTTTGCCAGTATTGTCAGCTCTAAACACTAGAAATAAGAAGTCGTGGTCACAAGGTCATGAAGTTTGTCTAAAACTCATATTGTTATACATTACAACTATGCATTTGTCTTTGCTATTTTATACATCTAGATACCTTTTCCTATTTCTTTCCAAAATAATGGCACTCTGCACATTTTGTCTCACATGAAGGATGAGTTACTTGCACACTCGGATCTCCATGGCTTGTAGCTGTAGGAAAGCAATGACAGCTATCATAACACATTTTTAAACGAGAACCAGTGATTCTGAAATTTTCTGATCCATCTTTATCCATCTTAGTACTACGTTAACTTCAGTATTTTTATCTCATATACCTCTATTTTTCTTTCTTTCCTGATTCTCATGCCACATTAAAATACCCTGAGTTGAAACAGTAGCCATGCAGTGTATGTTTGTATGGTCAACATTCATCTTTGCACAGAAGGTCAATGCACCATATTAAGTCCTTGTTTTGAGGTCTGAATTTGGCTGAAGTGAAGGCCTTGTTCAGCTCATCTGTATATGGGTGAATTCTACTCTTTGTTTAAAACGCCACCAAATGGTTCTGATCCTTCAGAATAGGAAATTCTCAGACTTCCAAACCGTGAACATTACTTTGCACCTATTTCTACATCTAGGTGAAACATTCACAATGAAATTCAAAACCACATGAAACTTGCCTGGGTTTGGGTTTTTTTACAAACTCCAAACTCAGACCAGGCTATTTGAAAGGTTCACAGACCTTTTCAGCAAATCTAGATGAATAACATTTAAACCATTTGAGCTGCAAAAAAACAAAAGAAACAAAAATCCCAGAAAACAAAGAACAAGAGCATTTAACTCTGCTACGTGTCATTTCTCCCAGGGATGCTGATGTGATGCATGCAGACTTTGTAGTTACTCTTTAGTATAGCTAGCAAAGGTTTTTAAGACCTATAATAAAAAAAAACGGTATCTTGTGAAATAGTCTTTAGTGTCTTTACATCAATTATACGGATTTTATTTGTAACTGAGAGCAGGTTTTCAGACTGGTAGACAGTTCCAGATTTCTTTTCATGCTGACAGTCTGGCAGCACCTGTGCTCCCCTCATATGCTGGCCATGCAGTCCTACAGGGCAGGGCCTCCTGCCTGCCTTCCTCCCTCTGTGCTGGGGAATCCACTCAGTTTCCAGCTCTCAGGCCTCACAGTGAGCAGCTACAACTATAATTGCCTACTAGGATGTGCTGTAGTAAATGGCCTGCAAGCACTCTTTTTTGGAGTTGTGATCATTGGCAAATACACAGACTATTTTCTTCCTTTGTTAGGAGCACAGCATGTTTAAGAGCTCCGGCAACTCAGCGCAGAAATTTATACCACCTGGATCCCCACTCAGTAGCTGAGGTGACTCCAGATCCCACCCACTGAGACACTTCCAGAATGTGTGTGGCAAGACAGACCTTCCCAGGCCTTCCTCATTAGGTGGGAAATGCTACCTCCTCTCTCTCTGACTAGAGTGGTAAGTCACAGAAACCTCCATCACTTTAGCTAAGGGTTCACTTTCTGCTTTCTAGGACCACCTTCTTGTATGTCAGCATGAGTGCAACAGCTGACTCAGCTTGTTGGAGCTGAGACTCCAAGAGGCAATGTCAGCTGTGTGAGCCTTAAAGTAAATAAATATAGGTCAAAAGTAACTTTCTGTTTCCTGAATACAGGCAACTAACATTTAGTTGAATTGATGCCTCAGATATACCCTATAGCAAACAATGGGTCAATGGTGAAACATGGAGGGAGAATGTCTTCCAAATGTTCACATTACAGGTTGCTTCCAAATTATTCCCAGGAGATTGCAAGGGTTGAAATCCTTGCTTCTAGCCATACTGCTGCTCTGCACAGTTTGTCTGAAGCTTCAAGCATGTCCAAGCAGTGATTAAGCCAAGAACACGTCTTCCTGGAGTCCTTTAGCACACAGCATACTGGCTGAGGTACAGGGCAACTACATAGATTACATTAATTACATTGGTGTAATTCTTGACTGTGTCAGAAAGAAAAACTTTATTATATAGAGTAACATCTGTCCATAGAGGTACATTTTGCATCTTTATTGTGCTGATGTAAAAAACTGGTAACTTTTACAACTTGCGGCCTTTCTGGGTTAGATTCTAGGGATTTGAAGAGATTTCTGTTCCCCTGTTTGTTTCCATTTCTGTGGAATGGGGACTAGGTCACCTTGATTTCAGTGAAATTTCTAGCCAAACCCTTTAATGGTCATTCTCTACAGTCTTGCTGAATATTTGATGCTTTTGGCATCACAAAACTATTGGTCTCCGAAGTCACCTCTATTTTACATTTTAGTCCTAGAGGAGAAATTGTTCACAATATCCAACAAAAATATTCACTTAGTAAGTGCCCTGTGTAACAGAACAATATATGTTTGTCAAATAAACATCTGACAAGACCTATACCTACTGGCATTTGTTGAATTTTGAGTGCTTAATATTTTTACTTTGGTAGCAAATGCATTTTTAATATGATTTCTCCATTTTTTTAAAAGCAAACTTTAATACAGGAAGTCCCTCTTGGGGAACTGTAGGAAGGAGTTGAATGTTTCTAGGGTTTTTGTTCTCCGTCTTCTTTTGTTTTTCACCATGTTGTTCATTAACTAGGTAAAAAACACACTAATCCCTGTCATTTGCTTTAACAAATACATCAGTAAATTTTTTTCCTCATTTAAAATAACCTCTCCCTATGTGAACTGGAGGAAGATGAGGTGTCCACGAGGCTTGTAGGATACAGAGACGTTTGATAGTGACAATGGAATATCAAGAATGCCAGTTATAAACACATTATTTCTCCTTTCCCTGTCTCTAACTACTGTTTTTCCCGTGCAAATACTAACTTCACTTTGGTGCCAGCATCTTTCTTGTTCCCTTCTTGCTTCCTTATCTCAATCACAGTCCTTCCCATTCACTCCCTTATCTAATACCAATCTCACTCGTAAGTCCTTGTCCTAAATCCTAATTTTTGACCTTTGGCTTGTGACTTTTTCCTGTGGCCAAACACATTTTTCTTTGAGGCTTTTTCTCCCCCTTCCTTGATGGTCTCCTTTTTCTGCATTCCGGTCAAGGTGCTTCTTATTCCATGCTGTCTGGTGGTTTGCAGGAGGAAGGCTGAGAAATCTGATAGACACCTTTATTTCTCTTTGTATTTAGAACTACCAGCAATTGAGAAGAGAATTGAGAGCAAGTCCTGCTCAGATCTGCAAGCCTCAGGGAAAAAATACACCCACTGCAGACAGAATCTTTGAAGAAGCTGGTAAATGAAATATGCAAACAATTTTACAGAGGATCAGATTTCTCCATACTGGGGAAGATCATCATAGGCTGGTGAAAGATGAATATCCTTTTCCAAGTTTGCAGTCTCACTACAAGCAAACAGTCAACAAAACATTTCAAAAATTCCTTAACGTGAGAAAACAAATTTTCCCTCAGTGCATTCCGAGAAACAGCTGACCATATTTGCTGAAAGTTTAAAAAAAATAGCCCAAGGCAGGTACTTGGCATGAAAATTGCTGCCCAGTGGTTTATGTTTGACAAAGTTACGAGTAAGTAGAAAAAGGTTCTTTAAATGAACCTTGAGCTCCATCCATTGATGAAGCTGACAATTAATGATTACCAATAATAAAAATTAATTTTAATTAATGCTTAATAATTTATAACTTATTTGCTTACTAGAAATAAAAATCAATTTATTTTAGAGGGGTAGTGGAATGGTGAAAATTAAATTATAATATGCTGACAAAATTTCAATTTTTTAGCAGGTGACTTTTCCAATTTTATGCTCTTCTCAGAAATATTTTGTTGTCAGCTCTAAATATGCATTATAAACCATTTCATTTATCCTAGCAGAACACTAGAATTTGTCAAATCTCACATAGGCAAAGAAATAAGTTTACTTAATAGCTTACATACCATAGGATCTGCATGTCTGATAAAATACGCACATGGCTTTATTTTCTGTTTCCTTAGGAACAAACTTTTACCTGCTTTTTCTCTTTTGATGAGTCAAAGTTCCTTTACTCTTAGACAAATACCTTGGTCTAAGTAACACTCCTATGCCATGTTATTTATCTTCACAGAATAAAATTCTTTTTATAGTAAAATAAGACCATGTTTATGACTCCTTTTGTTTTAAACATTGTCTTTAGTGTTGATACGGGCGAATTCAAGTCATGAAACAACATTGTCAATCTATCTATCTGTGCAGTCATTGCTAAGGGTTTTCATTCTCAAAAGATTTTCAAACAAGCCTTATGAGCCTTAATCAAATATCCAAAATGAAATGCCTTTCCAACATACAAAAGCACCAACATAACCAACAAGTTTACCTTCAGTTTTTTAAGAAGTGAAAGAAAAAGCTATTTGGATTTCTAACAGATAATCTGAGCAATACAACTGTTGCACATTCAGCATAATGAATGTGCACTTGGGAGACAAAGAAATGGATAAAGTAAATTAATACAGTTGAATTTTGTGCTATTAATGAGAGCATCCTTTCCCACTGCCTGTAATGTAATAACTAAATCTTGCTAACTTCTACTTTCTTCTTCTAACTTCCTTAGAAAGCTCAAATTTGCTAAATGGACAGAATTGGCTGCAATCAACAAGGTACTTAAGTATGTGCTTAATTTTGAGCACATGAGTAATCATATTACAGTAAATGGAACTTGAATGCTCAAAGTTAAGCCTACACTTAAGTGCTTTGCTGGATCAGGGCCAGAATATGACAACTTACAGGTCATCCTTACTGCAGAGTAAGACATCACAAACCTTCAATATCCCGCAGAAACCTTGTCCCTGCTTAAAATCAACAGTACCAAAGGCAAAGACAAAAATATGGTAATAGGTAGCTGCTGCATTGTTCTATTACAAGTCACTAAACTGGCAGCAGTACTTACGATATAGCAAATTACCAATACAATAAATTCTCTTAATAAGTATCCATAAAATGACAATTTATTTTAAAGATCATCGTTTGTAATTCTGTTCTCATAGGACCATTAGACATATGGGTCTTTTTAATTTTAAAAGACCTGCTAATAGTTATCACAAAAGAATTTATTCAAGACCTTGACCTTAAATTGATACAATTGCACAACCTAATGGGAATTAAACATGAGTCAAAGTACCATACAATATTATCATGGGGGTCAATATAGCCCTTCAGCAACCATGCAGAGTATGCCATTAGTACTACAATCTTGGGTATCTATTCTGATTCTGGGGTTCTGATACTCCCAATTAGATGTTTTTCTAAAATGTTTTCTGCCAGTTATATGGCAAAGAATCAGGGAGGGGGATTTTTATGCTGTTCTATTTTCCATGCAACTGAATGGACAGATAGTCTTCACTTTCCTATCTAAAATGAAACTTTATACCCGCTGTGCTATACATTTCATTATTTAATGCTCTGGCTAAAGGGATATGGTTCAGTACTTCTTCAGGACCCATTTCTCTCTTCAGTAATATGTAAATCATATTCTATAGCATCAGAAGCTATATTTTAGATATTAATTTGCCTGACTGTTGACAGTATTCAGATGTAGGGAGCTTTTATGTTTTTCCAATACATAAGTTTCTTCACAAAAATTAGCAGGGTGAAACAGCAAGGAAGGACACACTGTCAAGTCAGCTTTTCTATGCATCTACAAAGTAGTTTTCACACTTTCCATGATTGTGAATGTCCTCCTTTCTCTCTCTCTATTTTTTTTTTTTTTTTTATTAGGAAGAACTGAAAAATCCTCCTCTATACTGGGAGTTTTTTTGTTGGGGGAGGAGGACATCAAGGAACCAAAAGCACATTCCAAGCCAATTCTGATCACATTTACAGGGATGAAAATCTGGAACTAATCCACTGAGTTTAACAGACATATTCTGGCTTTACGTAGATGAGCGCTTATAAGTGAAATCAGTGTTTTCCCCTCTGACATCCACATGGTTCAAAGAAGAAACATTTCCTGAAAAAAAAAAAAAAAAAAAAAAAAAAAAGTCAAATCATCCAGTTGGGAAGACTGGCATAATTCCATTAAAATCAATGGAACCGTAGTAATTTACATTAGCTGATGATCCAGATGAAAGTATATAAAACTTTTCAGAGCAGACTTCTTTCATTTAAAACTGCATTATGTTAAGTGCACTGTTGATGCTCAGAATTAATGTGCAAGTTGTTAATCTCGCTAGACCTGGATTTAAAATTAGACAATGCAATAATTAGTTTGGCACTATCTTTCTGCTACCTAGAGGGTAATAATGTAGGTCATAAAATACCAGTGATCAGCACAACTTTTCATACAAAACAAAGAATCTGTATTGGGAGGGAGGAGAGGAAAGAGGAGAGAAATTCAGAGATTGGTTGTTATCAAAGAATAAACTGGGCTGTGAGGTACTGTACCACCTCACAAGACACTGTGTTGCATGTGTCTACTTATGTTTCTCGCTCCCAAGTGTGCAGATGATTCTGTAGGGTATAATTGACTTAAAGATGTCCAGAAGCTCTCTTTCTGTACTATTTATTTGTTGAATGTTTATTATTCTTTATGTCTTTATTAAAAAAAAAATTAGGAAAATTATTTACTTTGTATTATTATCCCTTTTTTTGCTTTTGTTTGAAATATAAGCATTATGCATAACAGTTTACAAACATACAGAAGTGCAACACTACAGCATATGTATCTTGATTTGTTTTCTTGACAAATGACTACTGGCAACATCAATAATTCAAAGGAAGAAACAATGAAAATATAGAGGAACTGCATTTGTATACTTTATGTCCTGTCAGTCATTCCTGCTAGGCTTTTATATAAACATAAAGGAAATTAGGAAATCAAGTCTGAAAACCAGTCTTGGAGAACACTTGCTTACTTTTTGTAGTATTAAAGTGGTCATGATGCTTAAATATACACATTTTGAAGATATTTCATGCATACATCTCTTTGTTAAGGAAATTACTGTCTTAGCTTTTATACAGTCAGGCTGTGTTTGTATAAGATCCACAGCAGAGTTCAGTGAAGATAAGATGGGAACATATATACAGGTGTGCACATGTCTAAAGTGTCTCTATACCTCTTGTACGTATACTATTAGAAAGTGCACATTTGTTGTTATAGATGCATATATTCATAAATCATTTAAAGTTGTGCTTTTCATGTGATGTGAGGCACGGATACAAACTTGCTAATGATAATTATAGAACTGATGCTGATTTAGTCATTTCAAGAAAGCCATGGAGGCATAATTAGTGTCTGAATGGCCTCAATATTGCATTATTAGGAGGCTAGGGTGAAACTTGAAATGAGAACATCAAGGCTGATAAAAGAAAAGAAAACATGAAATACATACATAATTCATTCTGAGATATTATAAAGGTTTATAACCAGAAACAATAATTTGCAGAAAGCATCTCATGTACTGGAGCCAACTGCAATAATTTGGTCAACCTGTTTAAGATCAAATAGTATTCCTAGCTATTCTCAGTGGTATCTTTCTAATAAAGTCGCAGCAAACAGACACTGTTTGCTTCTGGTCACTTTTAAAGAATGTTCAGTTTATCAGTGGGGACTTTAATCTCAAGCTTCATAGAGTACAAAAAGAACATTGATCCTACTGTTTTGTCCTCTAGGCCACAAAGCATGCACATTTTTACATTCATTTGTCATAAAACAAAAAATACATTTTGCCCTTTGAAAATACCAAATGCCAGCTTTTAAACAAAATAATTTCCCATCTCATTTTTTCCCTTTCTTTTAACCTTTCCATCATTCCCCCTCCCTCATCTTTTTATCCCAGACTAATTTCCTTTCTCTGTTAATGCCTTTCTTCCATTTTAAGTACTAGTAAGAACTTTGCAGAATTCCTTATTTTGTATCCTTGACAAACTAGTTGCTGTTTAATGATTTGACATGGTAGTTTGAATGAATCAGAATTCTTCAGAATCCTCTCTTCAAGTTTCCTTCTAGATAGGTGACAGGATATACAAATAATACCTTTTTACCCAAGTTAGACTAAGGAATATATGGTATAATCTGTGTTAGACCACGTCTACAGATCCAAGAAGCTGGACAAACCCCATGCTTTATGTATCATTTACTTCAAATTTATCTTCTCTCCTTCGTTTAAATAAATATAATGTGCAAGAAAATAATGGAATTTCATAAAACTTTATGTACAGAAAAAAATTATTATTTTCCTGTATTTCTTATTAGAAAATATTATTTTGCTAACTTTGCAATGATCTAAAGTTCTGTAATGCTACTACTACTAATTATTCTTTCTGTGTTATTATTACGACTGCCATCTTAGTTGCTGGTAAAATTCTGTGGTTTGTCTCTTCGGTCTTACTCACTGCCTAGCACAAACATTGCATGTTTTGGTATAACAATAGCATTCCATCATGTGTAATCCTAAATTCCATGTCAAAAGACCAGATGTCAGCTACTGAGATAGATACATATAGCCATAATATGGTGGGTTTTTTTCCCAAGAGAATCTTGCAAGGAAATATCTTTCACAGCACTGTGTTTTGAAGGCTCAACTTACAAACCTGTTTGTGCTTGGCAGTTACCTCTGGCTGAAATTCTGTTACTACCTTATGAGTGGCACAATGCCACTCCAGCAGATGGGCATTAGTGTAGGTGTGCCAGAGAACTTGCTATGTGAATAGAGTTTGAGTATTAGGGCCCAGATACCTATGCAGGTAAGCCTGCCTATGAATTTGCATTCTGGTTGACCAGAGTATGTAATTGCAACAAAAATGCTCAGTCTGGCACTACTTTTGACATTCTCAAAATACTTCTGATATTACGGAAGAATACAACTTTATTTTTTAAGTTCATTTTCCAGGCAAATAAGGGCTGTGATTTGCAAGGGTACATGGGTGAGGGAGAATATGTTAGAGCTTTTCATTCTCCAAGTATTCCTTGGGGAAGCATAAAGGGATGTACACAAGTATGACTTCAGCCAGGGTGAATTTTATTATTTATATAATAGCTGAACTGAGTGTGGAAGGCAGATTCATGAGCTTTCATGTTGCAGAAGTGTGCATATACTACAATTTCTTCCAAATAAGATTGCTAATGTTTCAAAGTGCTATAAAGGTCTTTACTTATCCCTTGCAATTTTATTGACATTTTTCTCCTAGTTTCCATTTGTGCTATAGTCTAAATTTTACACTAAATCATTTAAGTTTGCTCTTGAGAGGCTTCAATGCTGCTCCCAGGCACACTGCCATGATTGAATCCACAAGTGAACACTTTCTGTATTCTTAAAAATCTTATATCCTAGTATAGAATGTGTAACAGCTCTCAGCCAGTGCACTGCAGTTACATGTATTTGCCTAGGGGTATGATATAAAAATAGTTATTTGTCTTAGGATGCAACTATGGATAAAATCATATAATGCACACAACTCTTTGCTTTGAAACATAAGCACATACATTTTTTCCAATAGTTTGTGTGTGGGCACAGGGAGGGAATATATACATGTAGAAAATTTAACATTTGCCCAAGTGGTATGTTCAGATTTCATAATCAACTAATTTGATGTATCTTGACAAAACGTAATTGATACTAGTTTGCATCACATCAGTATCCACTTCTCTGGACCTTCCAAAGACTCGTGACTTTTTAATTTTTAGACAACATTTGAAGCAAATTCTTAGGGTTGAATTCTGCTTGTGTTGAATTCCATGGAACAGGGACATCAACTTCAGCAGTATCAGTGAGCCAATATCCCTGTAAATTTGGCATTATTATGATTTAGGTATAAACCCTGTATTAGAAAAGTTGCTTTAAATGAACTTGACATAACAAATCAATTCACTGCCTGGTTTGGCATATTAGTTGTCTTTTTACCACAAGTGTTCTACCAGGAAATCATAACATGAAAAGAGATACAGGGGTACCCAATTCAGCTGCACATAGTCTTGACTTTGAGCTATGTGTTATTAGAAGTGTGCTTATGAGACACACATAAATTTTTTTAACTCAAGCTGCTCATTATGAGCAAGTAACTTGTTTCTGTGACACAGTAAGCAAATGCTGTCAAAAATTGTAAGATTAAATATGCCTTTCACATACTTCAAAATGCCCCAGTGAGTTAAATTACTATTCTCAGATGCTATTCACTCTATCATCTTGCATAGTTTCAGCTTAAGAACAATACACACAACACTGACCAAAACCCTATCATTTTACTGTTAATGAACCAGTACTCCAGAACAGACATACAAGTTATGTCATAAAGATCATAACCACATAAAATCAGGTATAAGGTCCTGTTTTCGTAGATGTACTTTTTGTGAGATTTATACTTACGAATGTGCAAGAAAAGGTATGGCATGTAATTTTATCAAGTACAAGATGTCAGTGTAGTAAAGTACAAGCCATCCACAGAAACTAGAACCAATAGCAGGTGCCCCTGTAGATCAACTGAAGGAAATTTCACAAGACACTTCCAGTGTGACTGTCTGTGTTGACTTGCATCAGCTGATGCCTATGAACCTTCTGCCAATGACAACAGCATAATAGAGGATGAAGCACTCACCAGTAAGCTGAGATGCCAGATAGAGAACAAAGGCAAACTCCTAGCAGGAAGGGCATTTCTCTTCATTAAAATTTAAAATGGTTCCTCATTTGATTTTGTGCTTCTTGGATGGGAGTGTTGAGCTGCTTGAGGTTTAGGAAGGCTCTTCAGAAGGACCAGGACAGTCTGGATCAGTGTGCTGAGGCCAATAGTATGAGGTTTAACAATGCCAAGTGTTGGGTCCAGCACTTTGGTCACAACAACCCCAGGCAATGCTACAGATGTGGGGAGAAGTGGCTGGAAAGCTTCCTGGCAGAAAAGGACCTGGGGGTGTTGGTTAAGAGCTGCCATAATGTGAGTGGTAACCCAGGTGGCCAAGAATGCCAACAGCATCCTGGCTTGCATAAGGAATAGTGTGGCCAGCAGGAGAAGGGAAGTGATGATGCCCCTGTTCTTGGCACTGGTGAGGCTGAACCTTGAGAAACACAGTCAGAAAGAAAGTTCAGAGAAAGGCAACCAAGCAGGTGAAGGGTCTGAAGAACAAGTCCTATAAGGAGAGGCTGAGGGAACTGGGAGTGTTTGGTTTGGAGAAGAGAATTCTGAGAGGAGACTTTATTGTTCTCTACAACTACCTGAGAGGAGGTTTTAGTGAGGTGGGTTCTGGCATCTTCTCTCAAGTAAATAACAATAGGACTGAAAGAAATGGCCTGAAGTTGCACCAGGGGAAGTTTAGACTATAGAAAATAAAGAATTGCTTTACTGAGAGAGTAGTCAGGTGCTGGAATGGGCTGCCCAGGGAGGTGGTGAAGTCACCATCACTGGAACTATTTAAAAACCATATAGATGAGGGTCTAGTGGACATGATGATACAGATATAGATAAATATATCTTATCTGGGGGGGGGAATGTTGACATTTGGACACTGTGATCATAGAGGTATCTTACAACCATGACAATACTGTGACTCTGTTACTCTACACAACTAAGACCTTGTTGAGAGAATCTTAATTAGGAGGGAAATTTATTTGCTAACTCTAGGTAATTGTAGCACTTTAATAGCTCAATAAAAATGTAAGTGACACACTTCCATATTTTGTTACGATAATTTTATCAGAAATTCCCAGTCAGCTCTGTAACTTGTTAAGTCCTTCTTATATCAATAATGAGGAAGAAAACTAAGCAGAATCCTGGTGGCATTCGTGAGCTAGTTGTAATAAAACACTCTTTAAAGTTCTTTCACGAACACTGCAGCATCTATTAGCAATCACAGCACCACATGGGTCAGCAAATCCATTTTGGGTATTATAGATACCTGCATCAACCATTCTCTCTCATCAACAAAGTCTCTAAGGGATCATAGGACATTTCAAATGTGAAGAGACATTAGGAGGTCTCTAGTCCAACCCCCAACCCAAACCAGGGTCAGCCATGAGATTAGACCAGGTTTCTTTTTCTTTTTCTTTTAATTATGCATGGTATAACAGACTCATAAAATATAATTTAATTCATAATTTGAATGAATGCATCAAAACAGAGCTATTTCTTCTTAACCTCAAGGAATATGATTTTGATGGTTTCCTATTTGTTCCCATCAGAAAACCAAAGCAGTCAGAACAGTATGGTTGACAGACTATGCTCAACAGATGAACAGAACTGGAATAGCATGGGGTACTGAGGTTAGAAGTGAGATTCATTGGCAGAGTGTGTGTGGGAAACTTGCACAGCATCCACCTGCATCATGCCTCTTCAAGTAAATATTATTTGTCCCAGTCTTTTTGAGCATCATATTTGCTTAGCAAAAAAGGCTTTGAACAACGGATACTTATTGATTCACTGCTTGCCACTCCTTGGTAATTATGACTGGTAATTCAGAACGCCAATTGCTAAATTATAAAAGTAAGATGTAATTGGAGAAAGGCTAGGAATGAGACCAATTCTTCATGCTGGCCTAAATTTGAAGGTCTTTACTCAATTCTTAGACAAACTACCGGCATAAGAGATTAAGAAGCTGTCCAACTCTTTAGCTGCCATTTTGCAGCAATTTTTTATTTCCATTTTTCTTTGGTTTAAAATCCCTGGTTGTAGTCACTATCTCCATTTTTACGTACACAAATGAAACAACTTAAAGTATACACCTAGGAAGCACCAAATGACAACTGAAAAAACTATGACAGACTTTCTCCTGGTAAATTCATGGTGGAAAAACAGTTTCAATATCACCATTTCCCTGGAGCTAGTACCTCATCTAGTCATAACTTCATCCTTTGAACTTGAAGTGACTTTATGAGAAGTACAAGCTGTGATGTCCAGTCATACACAATACAGAATCACAGGAAAGATGCCTTAGGAAGACCAGAATATATTAAGGGAATTCAGCCTTAATCTTACCAAGACAAACAAAGGATGAAGGTTGTGAAGAAACCTTCTGGAAAGACCAAAAATTATTCTACTGGCTGACGAAAAGAAGGAAAGGGATGTTATTGCAGATTTATATGAAACAAATAGATGTAAAGATAGCTAAGAGCACAAATCATGAAGACATTAGAGGGAAAGCTGATAAAAGGGAAAGGATGATAATGAGGAATTACTAAGCCATATTTAGAATTTGTTAAAACAGTGAATAGTGCTGATTGTAGAAAAGGGATGGAAACATGGACCCTCTCACTAAAAAAGTCTAGGTGCCCTGTATAGGAAGACCATTTGTGGATGGGACAGACCATCAGTTGCTGGAGTATGCCCAAAATCCATCCAAGGACAACTGTGTGTGTCAAAGGCAGCTCATAGCTCCATATTAATGTCTAAAGAACATCAATGGCAGTACAGTTTGTGGAAACTGACTCCTCCGTGTAACGTACTTGCTTCCATCCATTTAAAAGTTCAATTGGTTTGTGATTGCTCTGAGAAATTTTCCAATTATATTTCCAGGATGTCATCTCAAGGGTGTGCATTCTTACAGAAATAATAGTATTTCATAGGGCAAATGCTGTTTTGCCTGAATTTTAGCCAGCCTTTTATGACAACCTTCTACAGGATTAGTTTAAAATTAGCGAGGTACTGTCTTGTCCTTAGTAAAAGCTGATGAGGGTCACAGCTTTTACTAAGAATAACATATATCAGTGCAGATAACCAATGACTTGAGAAGCAAAACTAACATTATGTGCTGATTTCCTTGGCTTTTATAAACCAATAAATATTTTTTCCCCTGCAAATTCCCTAAAAAAGCATGGCAAGACACTTCAACCACTTAAAGCTTTACATTTTGTCGGCTTGACAAGTCATTATAAGCCAGGGTATGCAGCAGTTCAGGCTGTGGATTAAAAGGAAACAACAATGCAAATTATTTTTGGTTAACCACTATCCTTTGAGACATCTGATTCCAATATTTTGTTGAGATATCTGTAGTTACCAGCAACTGAGCATACCTCTTGAGTGGCTCTATTCCTTCTCTTCTGTGAACACTCAGAAGATAATGATGAGTCATTGCTCCCCTGCACAGAGAAGATACCACAGGGACCAATGTTACTTCTCTTGCTCAGTGTGTGAGAAAAAATCTAGAGGCTTAGAAAGGAGACATGGTTTGCAATATTCACCTGAGAAATCACTTGTCTTCCTATGTCAAACTGCCAGCTTTGGATCAGAGGCTGTGCTGGAGCTCGCTGAGTGTGAAAGAGTGGCTTAGCCAGCAGGGTTTTGTCTGTAAGAGGAATTTGGCTTGGGAATAAAGTCTGCCAGGTCCATCAAATCCCTATTGCCTTTGGGAATAGAAATGGGCTCTGAAATGAAGAGGCTTCATTGTTTGTTCTGGAGGGGTTTCTTAACTCTTTTCAGGAATTTATTTTCTACTCTCAGAAGAATGTTACAGGTATTTGGGGAAATTATGTCAGGGAACTGAGATCTTCAGGTCGACATAAATCTGTATGGTCGGAATTAAAAAAAAAAAAAGGTGTACATTTTATTGCAAAAATTAAAGGGCTTATTTTAGTGTACAGTATGTGATATCTGCCTGTATTTTAATGTGAATTGTGCAGATGTTAGTGGTCAAATTGATGATAATTTAGGTTGTTTCTGCAATTACTGGCACACATAAAAAAACCCAAAAAGCTTCACTCACTGTACTACCAATGGATGTAACTTTTTTTAAAGATAAATTCTTCAGATAAATGGATGGAGGATGCCTGTGAGTTGTTCCACACTGGCAGTGCCAGGAATAACACCAATTTACCCATTTCACAGACAGAAAAAGAGATATGTAGATTGTAAAAGTGATGCTGTTTCCTGCTTTCCTTTCTCTCTGCTCCTAGGGCAACACTAGATCCTTCATAAGACTCAACATTTACAGTCAGAAACATGTACCTTTTGTCCACAATTTAGTCTGTATAGCAAATTACTTGAAATCTTGCAGTTAGTCCCTGGAAAACAGACCTTTGAGGAGACACTGGCTTCTGTCGTTCAGTCCAAATTTGCAATAGGAGTTTCAGAAAAGGGCGGTCATGTTGTACACTGGGCTACAGCGCTGCTCTGCTATACTGCTTCCTAAGGTTTACTGCAGTGAGAGATTTTGCTTTTTCAGTAACTAGGCCCTGGAGCAGGTCATAGAAAAGAGGAAACTAGGGTTCCCTGCCCCATCTGATTTATTGCTGATTCTCCTGGGTGCTAGCTATTTTTTAACCAAATTTTGTGATGGGAGTAAGATGATAGTTCCTTGTGGAAAATGAACTCCAAAATGCTCCACCGATGGAACACGATGTGTTTGCTGATGCTTGTTTACGTGTTCTAGTTTCCCTTTGCTTTGCAGTCCAAGCAATAGCATTACATTCTTATTCCATGGACTAGTTCTTAAAATAGACCTATCCTAAAACACAAAAAAAGATTCTCTTTCCCTTGAGTGAGAGCAGGAGGAGGATGTTCTGGTGATTCCCCTCTCTCTATGCTGAAGGGTAAATCTTTACATTTTACACTTTATATAGAATCTATCAAGTTCCACAACTTTCCTTAATTGCAAAGAATTAACTTTCCAACTAACGCAAGAACCATTCCTCTGAAACCATGATAACTTCAAGTTACAACTTTCTTCTGCATGAGAAGTTAATAGAAGTCTGTGGAATTATAATAGCAGTACAGTAGAAGTAAAGAATTAAGCAAGACAGCTTAGTTTTTCTTGTGAAGGCTCTGGTTCTCTAGACCAACGTGCAAAATAGAAACATGCAAACAAACTCTCCAATAGTAACAGGGGGCCATCCTTAGAATCACACACCAAACCAAAATCACTAGTATTTTATGTTTTCAAAGAAAATAACTCATCTAAAACAATGAGTCATCAGTATTTAATACTAGGGCTTTTTAATTACAGTAAGCTCTTGCTGGAGATGGAATTCATACACTCTTCTATTACAAACTATGTCTCTGTTGGGTCTATGGCATTCCAGGTTTTTTTGTCCAATTTGTGTTCACATTCACCCCAAAGTTCTGTAATGGAAGGCTGTGTTGGGACCACTTTTTACCCTCATCTTTGATTGCATTAATTCATAACTCAGTGACTCAAGTCATCATTTAGAGTGTTTCTGTCTGTTACATGTTACCTCTCTGAGAATAGCAGCTAGGAAAATTTGAATGACAGAGGAAAGGTAACTAATGATAATAAAGAGATATGTCTTTTGAGGCATCTATTTACTAAAATGTATTGTTTTTGTGGACATACCAAAGCATGAAAGGGCACAAATTCCTCCTTTTTTCAGTATTTTCTTCCCTCTGCAAAATAAGGCATTTTCTGCATCAGCTAACAACTGTTGACACTGAACTTATTATTTTCTAAAAATATATAATATTAATCTCACTAGTTACAAGTACATCACTAGGTGGTTCTTTAGATGTGAGTAGATAGCCAGACACAGGTCATGTAAGTTATTTCAGTTAGGAGAAGAAACTGGTGAAGGAAGTACATATCTCTGATGTTAGGATGTTTATATACAAGAAAGCAGAAAATCTTGCCCCTCATTAGAAGTGAAGTACCACGCAGTTAGAATGAAGTGAGAGCACACAGACAGGCAATGTTATGCACACTGGGACAAAGCAAATATGAACCCTGGCTTGTCTCACAGTAACTTTTTTCATGTACCCTTATCTGCAGTGGCACCTTTAATCAGTGGTATCTTTCAAAAGTTAAATACAGTATATTGAATTATATGCTGTATTATTGAGATCAAAAAGTATATTTAGACTTCAGTGCCAGGATTATAAGAGTGCAGTAAACAAAACCTTTTCTCTCTTTGCTATGTAAAAACAGCCTAATAATTTGGAAATTAATTTTTGGACGGTTTTCTTTCCTTCTTTAAGAATAAGTGAAAGACAAACCAAAATTTTAAATTTGAAGCCTTTATAGTCTACTTGCCTCACATTCCTCAGGACATTTGTGTTTTTTACCAAAAAACTTCAAAAAAATCAAGAGTTTTCTCATTAGCTGTTTTGAATATTGTTATTCTTTCAGAGCTTTCTATGAGATTACAATGCAGTTTTCTAGTAATATTTATCAAAACACATTAAAAATTACATTTTAGAAATGAACAAGGTTTTAGAGGGTCCCACTTCAAAGAATGTTTGCATGGTGAGCAGGCCTTCTCTGTCATGCGTGATGGTATCAGCAACACTGCTGTGCTAACATGTTATGTATTCCAGTTTGATCCCAGCACAGAAGACAAACTGAGATTCACAGACCTCAGCAGAGTTCTGGACTTCCTAACTGACAGTATGTAGTTAAAACAAGGAAGAAATAAGAAAAAAAAAAAAAATCCACCTTTTGTCAGCTTCTGTTGAAATAATCTGATTTCGACAGCAGCATTTTAAAGTAAAATTTGGCACCAGTACTCACATTAAGGGCCCTCTTTACAGAAACAGAACTGTAATATCCATCAGAAGCCTTGCATTAGTGAAAAAATTACACTTCACTTATCTGTATTGTGACTTCAGACAACATCTGAAAATGGAAACCTCAGCGACTGATCGGCAGCATGAAATTTCTGATGGTTTATTTAGTTTGACTCCGGTACATTGCTGCTATGAATATAGTTGCTATGGAAGGAATGCTTTAGTGTTGTCTTTCTTCTAAAGGGGTCATGATTTTGCAACATCTCAAATAACACTGACGGCTTAATGTCTGCAAACAGTACAGCATTTAACATTTGCTATGCACAGGGAGGATCATAGTTCATAATTTATTATTCAGAAATTACGTAAAAATATTTTTATGATAAAATCTGAGGATATGCTTAAATATTCATGAAAATAAGCAATACATAATAAATTTATTTTTACAATGTCAATAGGCAATAAGAAAGTAATCAAAGGTGCATTTAGAGCTTTAACAAATAAAATGGATTTTCAGTGTTTGAAAGTGGTATTATGAATTGGGCCAACTCTATTGTTCTCCAAAGCAATGAAAATATTTTCACTTTCTGTCCACCAGAACATCATTAAATTGCACTGAGTTGTTTTCCTCTCTCAAAGGCAAACAAAAAAAAAGCCTCCATAACAGGAGCTTTCCATCTCAGTTGTCATCGAGTTTCTTAATGCAGTATTTGGCTCTAGCAAAGATCAAACAGAAGCAATGGTTTAAAAAACTGAGCTGGCTGTGGTCTGAAAGTTTATGAAAACATGATCCAGTAAAAACAACTAATGATAAGACTAGAAGTATTCTGTTCTCATTATGATCTTCTCTACAAACTATTGATATGCTTCAATCTCTTAATTATCATTTTCCTAGTTCTCAAATTACAAGCTCCAAGAGTAGACTGGTATGGGATGGATGTTCACAATGGTTCAGGGATACCTTAATCCTAAACAAAAATGGAGCATGACAGAAAGGCCAGAGGTGGTGTAAGACAGCACTGGAAAGAGGATTGATGCTCACATTATGCTTTATTCATTCTGGGTGGACATAGCTGTTTAGAATACAGTCTCCAAGCTGATGTTAGGAGGTCAGTTTACACCATTTCGATTTATAAATTCTTTGCTAACTGAACACCAAAAACTGGTGTTTGGTTTTTTTTTGTTTGCTTGTTTAAATGGGCTTATTGAGGAACTCAGAATGTCTTTCTGGCAACAAGCAAAATTTAACTGAATTGAATATTTTATCATTATCATTAGCCCTCAAAAAATTGTCTATTTTTGACTGGATCCTTCTTTAGAAAAAGGACTTTCACCTGTCAAGAGATTTTAAAATTTTTTTTCTTGCTAAACAATAAATAAGACCAGGTCTTTTAGAACTGTCAGTTTAATACCAAGGAGGACAAAGAATTAACTCTTTCCATCCAATAAACTTGGAATCTTACAATTAGTAATTGAAAATGAGCCAGAAAGGTCACATTCCTCCTGTAGTAATTTCTCAAGATGGAATGTAAAGCATCGTACACAAGCAATTTGATCAGCATAGCCCTGGCAAGTGTTCCTGGTTTTCTTAAAATTCATCCTTGTGTGTCTTAGTCTGCAGTAGAAAGGGCAGTCTGTCCTGCTGGCACACATAATTTCTATGATTTTTAGAAAGAACTTTTTCACAGATGACTTTACGTTTGCACTCCCCATACCAGAAATATCTTCACTAAGCATGTGAATGGAGTAACAATACATATACAATGCAGTATGTCACTTAGTAATATATCATGGTGTAAAATAAGATTAATGACATAACCCAGGTAAGGGACAAGATTTACCTAATATGAGAAATGCAATAATTTAAAAAAACAGAAAGAAGAAGAGTGATGATAGAATCTGGGCAGGAGGCATATAAAGGACAGGAAGCCCATTACAGATGTCCCTATTTAGGAGTATTTGGCACCGATTTGAAAGAGAGAGAAAAACCGTTGCAGAAAACTGGTGACTTGGCAGACTGTGACTGATGTCTTTCTATTCATCATCAAACAAAGTTCAGAGCAGGCTTGTATTTTATTGATCACATTATAAACAAATTAGAAGTAATAATGTTACAACTGACAGTTTGCCTCACAGTAAGACATATGCTTACAATTATTAGTTTATTTTTATTACCATATAAGCTAAGAGTGCTAGTCACAGAGCAGGATTTCATTGTGATAGGGGCTGGACAAACACAGAACAAAATGGTGATTCCTGATTGAATGCCTTTCAGTCTAAGTTCTAAAAGGCAATTAAAGGGTACAGACTTAAAGAAAATGATGACATGACAATGTCAATCAGCAGAACCACTGGTATCAGTTGATTTAGTGACACAAAGATTTACTTTTTTTTCAGACGTCTTTGCAAAGAGAAGTTTTAAAGCAGATTTTTTAAGTCTTAGAGACAGCTTTGCAAATGTGCATGAGGTTTCTTTTCTGTAAAAAGGGATAGGCTAACAAGGGACAAGTGGGGTAGTTTAGGTAAAAAAAAAAACAAAAAAGAATTGAAATAATGGTCTGGATACCATTGGAAGTACTGGTTAGATCAGCGCTGTCACTACTTCCATTGTTATTGACTATGTTTACTATTAAAGAAGTTATTTATTATTAAATTGTGATTCAAGTTTCTCAGCCACTATCAAACTATAGTAAAACCCCTATTTTTCAATTCAAAGTGTTTGTTATAGACTGTCATTCAATTCATCAGCACAGACCCAAAAATTAACTATACCCAGCCAAGCAGAGCACCCTCAGCTACTCAAAAACAAAAATAATGAGCACATGTAAGTTTAGCACATGGAACACCAACACATTACTTAGCCTGGAACATACTTTCAATGTAAATGTACAATAGCATAAAAAAAAAACCTCTTCCAGAACTTTAGGTAAATATTCAGTTCCAGGTAAAATGCTGCTGGTATTAAATATTTTAATAAAAATTAGGGAAAGAGAGAAGGTAAACTTAAGTAGTAATGGAACCTGAAATATGATTTTTTAGCATCCTAAAAAGACTTCCATCCCCTTCACTTTGCCTTCATAGCCTGCTTTGGGATATGCTTATGCCTGCTTACAGAATTCAGTTATTGTTTATAACACGACACCAGCTGAAATGTAAATTCATGATCAAAGTACCATAAAAGCCATTGAAATTACAGTTTGTATAAAGCTATGCAGTCTTCAGGTGAAGAATTTTGTCTTTCTCTCATACACATACATTTTGCCTTCAACTGCATCTAGAATAAGTACATTTTCTGGGGCTATTTGACTCACAACTTAGCCAGACTACATTGATAGCACTTATTTTCTTGGAAAGCGTGTTTTCTGAGCACTGAAGAGCACAATTTTGCTGAGTGCAGGGCTCTGCATTGGGAATAATAATAAAAAAATCTAAATTTGCCACTTATTGAACTAAATGTCCTTGATGCTTTGTGTGGGTAAAAATACTCTTCCCTTGACCCCCAAGTCCATTAACTTTAGGAGAGCAGTTTTGGCATTGCTGGTCTCCTATGGTGCCCTTTTCACAGCAACATGATAAGCTCTCAATATACAGGGAGTTGTTTTTTGTAGCGTAATGTGGGATATATGGTAGTTTCTTACCTTCTTACCCCTCTGGGATTCCAAGGATTTGTATACTGTGTGTCCTCCTTATCTGTTTTTCTAAGAGTTCCAACTAGAATTTAAGAATTTATGAATTTATTATCTTTCTGAGGCTCAGTCAATAGATAAGAATTGCACTTTAACTTCCCTTCACAGGTTTTTTTTTTTTGTTTTTTTTTTTTTATTGTCAAGACAGTTCGAGTTACTTGTTGCTCCAGGCTGTCTGTTAATCTGTTCATTCTTCCAGAGTTGGCATGCTTTACTTGTCCATGGGCATAAAGAATATAGTGTTCCTGGTAACAGGAAGCTTTTTAATTTAATCTGTAGAGAGTCTGAATTAAGGAAAGCAACAGAGCCACGGCTTTACAGAAAACATAATTGCCTGCATGGCCAGAAAACTTCAAAGATGACTTTCAAATTCTTGTCCCGGTCTGTTCTAATATTAATGCAAACACCAATATTGATTTTTGGAAAATGGTCTTTTCATTCTTTCCTAATAAGGAACAGACAGCCAGTCTTCCTAAAAGCTTTATAAAGAGACATGGCTATGGTTTTCACTAGCAGCAATCTAGAAATATCAGGTTCAATAATGAGGTGAAGAATAATTTTTTCCTGAATGATTGCTCCATTATAGATCTTGCTATTTTTTCCTTCAGTACAAACCCTACTGGTATATAAGCCTATGAGAGACTGGTTAGGTACTGTGTCATGGTGTCATATTCTACTTTCTGGTCAAAATCCAGAATATATGATTCTAATCTGCTATTTGACATCTTCAGCACTTCTCATGTTATAACATATCTAACCATTATTTCAGTAGCTCACTCAAGGAAATCCACGTTAAAGTGCTTCTCTACAGACTATTTTCCATATGTTCCTTAAATATTACAGTAGGATTGAGTTTAAAATGTCAACACATTTCAAGTTAATGACGTTTTAAAAAAGCTTATCTAGTGTATTTGGATTCAGCTGAACTGAAACTGAGAAATTAGAAAAGCATCGTTGCAAAAAAGAGCCTTGGGATGTGTACTTCTCAGAAAAACCTGCAATAGCGTGCTTGCAGCACTGCCCATCAGTGAAGGGGTCTTGGAAGTGAGGATGAAGGAATGAAACTCTCCTCTGCCCCATCAGAAACACTCCCTTGTATCAATCATTGCTTCCCTTCTCTCCTCTTCTCTTCATCCCTCTTTCCCTGGCTGAATGACAAGGACAAGGCAGTTGTGGTACTCTGTGAGCTCCTACCTAGCTGCAGGAACCTTCACTGAAAGCCAGGACAGGCCTGGGAGTAATTCTGGTTCTTTGTTGATATCTTATTATTCTCACAAATACATTTCCCAGTTTACTTGGAAATTTACATAACTGTGAAGAGCATGAACGTCTTGCATATATGAGCAGGGAATAGGATGCCCTTGGGTAAATCTGTTAAAGAAATACATTAATATTCGTAAAAAACATTACAGTTGTGTGGTACCTGATTATATGATAGAGTTGTTTCCTGCTAACAAGAAAGTAGCCATGGCCTAAAGCAGCTAGAAGAAGGAGATAAAGTACAGAGCCCAACGTAAAGAATTCAGGCTGTGTTCCCTTTACACATCAAGACTCTGTCCTGATAAGCATATGGCTGTATGTAGCAGAAAAATATACACTGGCCCACCCTTAACTGGTGCCAAATGGCTTTAAACAGAGTATCTGTCCCACAGACAATTCTTTTTTCAGAATGAGAGGCTTTAGAGTACAGTAATAATTAGTGTGCTCTACTGTTTAAAAGGCCCAGCCTGTGACAACTGATGGGTTTTCATGGCTTCATGAAGACAGAGAAGTTACTGGCTCAGAAAAGAAGGGCAGAACCTTCTTCAGATTAACTATTACAGCAAGGAGGTGCCAGCATTTCCCCTGCAAGCAGCTGGGACAGCCTCCTGTCTCTGGATTTCTCACCACCCTAGAAAAGAACATGCAAAACCTCTTAGACAAAGGGAAACAGGGCAATACATGAAACACAGGTCCACCAAACTACATTATGCCTGGCAATTTTGAAGAAACCAACATGGCTATGTTTTGGTGCATCATAGTTGACTATGGACACCTACATCAGCTCAAAGTTACAGTAATCAGTAATAGTGGTAACTACGAAATTTCCTCTCTGATATTTTCCAATACTCCATGTACAAGTGGATCTAGCTTTTAACATAGTTGTGATGCCACAGCCCCCACCTTGTCCTTTTGGTGGCTCGTCCCTAATGAGTTCTTATTATATCTCAGTGCACAGAAGTATCCTGCCCAGACATTGTACTGCTAAATTCTCTGGGCTTTCAGACAACCTGCGATGAAAGATAATTCAGGGAAGGAAAGCTATTTTAATGTTTGGAATCCAATATATTTAACAGCATTTCACTACATGTTATCACTCATCTAACATCGAGTTCGCTCTGAACTCAACAAAAGAGGAAAATAGGCAGAAGAGAAAAAAGAAAGAAGCAGGGTTACTCCTGCTTGTGTGTGCGGTAGTAGGAGGCTTCAGTCAGGCTGAAAAGACAATGGCCCAAAGAAGAACACGTGGCCAGCTACCAAAGACTCTTGTATATACAGTGCAGGCTTTATACCCTTATTTCAGATGACAAGTAGAGGGGATGCTCACAAAGACTAGCAGTTCAGGAGAGGCAAAAAAGAGTGTGTGTTAGAAGATCAAACATTTGACAGCCACTCATATTGCTGGGTTACACAGTCCAGCATAAGCAACATAGCTGATGATAGTTGTGGCTACAGACATAGTCAGTTTTGGTCTCCTCAAAATACATGAGTAAATACAAACAAATGAAAGGGATATTTTATTCAAGTATCTAAGCTAACAAGTTCCTGCTCCACACAAAATCAGAGAATGTGGAGAATGAATAGTGACAGCTCTGACGCTTGGATGGTGCCCCTCCAGGTGACGTCACGCGCTTGAACAGTCCCTGCTCTCCACAGTGTATATTAGTTTTCTTCCTTGTCTCTAGTTGTTGCTTTAGGTTCATTTCACTGCAGCTGCCAAGCTATTGTAATGGTGCAAAAGGAAAGAAAAACTATCACAGTAAAGCCAGCATGACAGTCTGAGTCCAGTAATCAAAGTAAATTAAAGGAGATTTTGTTTTTAAATCAGGTCCTCCACTTTCTGTTCAAGAAAGCATTAAAAAAAAAAATGCAGAGAAGGCTTGTAGCTTTCAAGCCATTTGAAACAGACTGCCTTACACATGTAAGACTTAGCATTTCTAGCAATGCATTAATACTTATTACTACTGAAAATCCACTTAGTCTGGCAAAGTGATTTAGGGAGGTGATTCTTCCCCTTTACTCTGCTCTTGTGAGACTGCACCTTGAATACTGCATACAGCTTTGGAGCCCCCAGCACAGGAAAGATACAGACCTGTTGGAGAGGGTCCAGAGAAGGGCCACAAATACAATCAAAGGGCTTGAACACCTCTGCTATGAAAACAGGCTGGGACAGTTTGGGCTGTTCAGCCTGGAGTTTACCAGGACAAGGAGCAATGGTTTTAAACTGAAAGAGGGTAGATTTAGGCTATATATTAGGAAGAAATTCTTCACCATGAGGGTAGTAAGATACTGGAATAGGTTGTCTGGGAAGATTGTTGATGTCCCCTCCCTGGAGGTGTTCAAGGCCAGGTTGGATGAGACCTTGTGCAACCTGATCTAGTGGGAGGTGTCCCTACCCATGCAGGGGGTTGGATCTTGATGATCTTTAAAGTTCCTTCCATCCCTAACCATTCTATGATTCCATGATTCTGTGATTCTATGGTCTACTTTTTATCATTATTTTTATTTTTTAACATAAAGGAGACAAATATTTCCAATGGGAATGTGGTGAGCTCTGCCATCTGCAGTCCTGTTTGTTTGTAGCCTTCTTCCATTAGCTCAAGAACCACAGGTGACTAGGTCAAGATCCAGCCATGGAGTTTGTCATGTCCACTCACACAAATCTCCAGCCTATCTTCACAATTCCCTAGACCTGGCCTCAGCAGTAATTAAGAGTAGTATCTGTATCAGTGTCTGTAACAGTACGAATCACCCCAGCTAGGTTCTGCAAAGCAAGTTACTCAGCTTTCAATAACAGACCGAGTGCATCAATGCTGTGGCCATTCCACAGACACTCTCACAGAAGCAGCAATGGTATCATGTGAATTGAGCCACACATAAGCATTTCTTAATCTTCAAGGTACAGCTGCTTCATGAATGCCAAAGAAACACTATGAAGAAACACACACAAGACAGCGAAAGCAGTCAAATGTGTTTGAAAGTAGTCACATTCTATACAAAAGGGAAAGAAGATTTGCATCAAATACTTAATATACGTAAATACAAAGGCTTACAAGAAACTCATGCAAGAGCTTCAGCATCTGTGCACAGTCAAGCTAGGAGCATTTTATTGTACCTAATTTGTACATATGCATGCCTACTAATTTTTTTTAATAATCTTTAAGACTTGATACAATAAACCCTTATCAGTGAATTTCATGATATCTCCTGATATCTCAGTAATTAGCAGCTACTCAATTGACAGTCATGAGCTAAGTCTACTCCTGGCATGCAACTCTGCATGCACACACCTGTGAGTCCACATCTCTGGAGTGTACATTTCTGAGGAACAGGTACAGCTCTCCTGCTGAACCTTGGGTCTTTTTATAGTCAAAACAACTAAGTATGCCTGGATTATCACTGTTTTTTGTGTGATGCATGACAACATATCTGAAACATAATATAAAGCAAATAAACACATGCCTGTTGCATCATCTACCAGGAAGTTGGCCACTTTTGAAGGAAATCAGTGACAAACTGGAAAAATATACTTGTATCCTCCTATGAATATTAAATGCAACTTCTTCCTGTTCAGCTTTCCATTGCTGCTTAACCTGAATGAACTGAGTTCAATCAAAGGAAGCTGCAAAGAGTTTGTTAAAGAACTGGGAAGGAAAGATGAAAGAATGGCCCAGATAAGGAACGTCCCTCAAAACACTGGCACCAGGTTTATAGCAAGAAAGAGTGATTTCTTGTGTCTAAGCCTGAGAAAAGGAAGATCAGAAAACAGTTCCGTTAAAAGATCCTGTCTTACAGGCAGGGAAGGGTTTTGGGGGTGAAGTAAAAAAGATTATACAGAGTGAGTAAAACCTGTCAGCCTGGAAAATTCAGTAGTAGTCAAAACAGCCTGTAAAGCAAAGGAAGTTGTTCCTCCTGGCTCAGATGTGAAGAATGAGGTGGTGCTAAACAAACTGTGGAAAAACAGGGAAACTATGGTATGTGGATGTGGGTGTAGACCTCTTGTTTTTAATTTGGTATGCTGAAAAGTTGCTTGGGGGTCATTTTAATGAGAGGTACTGTTCCAGGCTTCAAAAGATAATGGAGGGCCCATGCATGGACACGCAAGAGTAGTTACTAGTTGGTACTCATTGGACTACAATATAGGGTACAACCTGAGAGCTGATGGATTAAGAAATTCCAGTCCTACAGAAATAATACAGGACACCATAGATTGAAAATAACATTCAAAACCAAGTTCCTGGAAAAAAAAAAACAACAAGCTACTGTTCTCAGGTTCTTGTGAGATATATTAAAAAAGTAAAATTTACCTACTAGACATCCTGAGCACTGAAGATGGATGTACCATCTGTATCTCATCCACTGATATTTCACTGATTTTTTCACTTATGTTCTCAGTGGTATATTCCTGCTGATTTTGATTTAGGTGCAAGTTTTAAGAAGAAATTATTATACGGGAGAGGATAAAATAACATGATAGGAAAATATGGACAGTATCACTAAAAGAATAAATCTAAATTTTTTTTTTTTCTGTACTGCAGCTAGTAGGTTGCTCAATTAGAATCTGTGTCAGATTGCTTAGCATTGATTGCAAATAGCTTGCCAATTTTACTGTTATAAAACTCTAAAGCAAATGCCATTCACCAGTGATGCAATAGGCAAGCTGGCCTTTTGGCAGCCATGGTCTTGCACTTAGAGTCAAAATTCCCTGATATCTCAGCAATAAGCAGCTATTCAATTGATAGTAAAAAATCTGGTTAAATCAAAATCTGGTGAAATCTGAGATCAGTTCAGCAAAGTACATGCTAATTCTCAGGTG
The DNA here is from genome assembly GCA_023637945.1 of Phaethornis superciliosus. Classification (NCBI taxonomy): domain Eukaryota; kingdom Metazoa; phylum Chordata; class Aves; order Apodiformes; family Trochilidae; genus Phaethornis; species Phaethornis superciliosus. The sequence goes on along the minus strand of JAJQWJ010000007.1, from coordinate 20,728,948 downwards.
CCTGATTTGATCATTGTGCCTATTTTTATTTATGGTATAAGCACAGGTGCTTGGGGCCACATCCTCAATTAAGCACCTGTAACCACTCTAAAAGGATCTTAAAATGAGTGTAAATTTGAAGAAGCTTGCTAATAGCTGACTAAACGATTAAATGGCATTTATTGGGTCAGCACCTGTATGCACAATGACCTGGACACAGTTTAATTCTCATATTTTAAGAAAAATAGAAAAGAATGGCATGAATTAAGTAATCTATCATACAGTACTAGCAGATGTAGAGATAGTTTATGTTCACAGAGAATAGTTTGCAGCTGAACCAAGAGGTTTATGGCAAATCAATACAAAATAGTTTTATGAGCTGGTTGAAAAATCCTTCCAGTTTACTAATAAAAGTCAAACAAGTCACTGCACAAACACTTGTTAACCAAGAAATAGTTACACCTCAGTAATTTGATCAACTCTGCACTCACAACACAGTGAACATGTTGAACCCTCTGAAGCAGCTTGAGGTGGTACTTACCTCAAGCTCATTATTGAACTCAGGGTGGCACAAAGCACCAGGAGGGTGATGGAAGGGGAAGGTTCCCAAGCCTTGGTTGTGAGAAGGCCAGGAGTCAATCCTACTGGTGAAGAGACCCTAAAAGCAACCTGCTCCTTGTGGAGGGAGTATGCTTTTATGTATGCCATAGTCTCTTGACAAGCATCTCTAGGCTTGGAACTTTTCAGCTGCAAACTGTAGAGAGCCCCCCTTGGCCAGGAAGTCTCCTTTTTGTCAGGCTCCAGGGACTGACTGGATGTTAGCTCCCTGCCTGACTCAGCAGTCTCCCCTGTTGATCAAGTTCTGTTTTCTGGGTTTTCCTCCCAGCTTATCCCCTCATTACAAAAGTCCCTTTCCCCAGGAAGAGCCAGCTGCCCTCTGGGAAGGCACATCCGCTCCCCTGCCAGGAAATTCCCTGTCCCCTGCATCAGCCAGGACAAGACAGAGGCAGTGGCTTCCTTGCTGCCGCACAGCCTTCCTCTTCCAGAAGTACCAAAATGTAGTGACATACAGCAGACAAAAAGAACATCAACTGTTTCGTATTTCTAAAAACTGTTGTCTTTAATGGTTATAATGACTACAGGTCTGAATCCAAGAAAGGAGAAATCTAAGGCCAAATGAAAATCAGAAGTGATTTCATTGAAATCAGTGGCAATATTCCCGACCAGAAGAATAACCTGCTTTCTTGTCATAAAAGAAAATTTTCAGAAAAATGGAAGAAAAGGAGATTCTTGCATTGCTTTTTATTTGCTTGACTTAGGTCTGCTATATAATTCTGTAGATTTTTTGTATTCGTATCTACATGGTTACATATTAATACTTTATTCTGTACCTAATTAAGTATAATAAGCTTTTCAATTACAATCAGGCATTGTACCCACTTCTAAAGCTAATATCCTGATTTTTTTAATACTTGCATATTTGTCCTGGTTTACTTGGGAAAATGGCCTGAATTGGTATATTTGAGGTCAAATAGGGTGATGTTTAGAATACTTTTTCTGAAACTTCACTCATTGAAGTATTTATTGCTATATATACTTAGGAAAGGTAAGTCTCCTGGGAAGCAGAGCATTTGTTGCATGGAGAAAACCCAGAGGTATTGAGATTGTATAAAACCCCCACAGAAAAGAGTGAAAAGAGTGGAAGTTGGAGAACCCCTGTATGTCTAGCATTCCTACAAGCATAATTTTAAATTATTTCTGTTATTTATTTTACATATCTACAGTCAAACACACTGTTCCACTTGCAGAAACTGGCACAAATCCACTGAAGTAAATGACTGTGGATCCACTTACAACAATGGTGAATTTGGCCCTTCCATACACAGTTTTATTTCTCCTCTAAGCTAAAAATATCTTTATATTTCAAGACTACCCTTTGTTTGAGTTTACATCCCTTAGGACCAATGCACAGCAAAGCAGTGAACAGGCTGGAGGGGCTTTATGTACAGAGAACTCACAAAATGTGATCACAAAGTGCTTTACAGTATGAGTAATCCCAAGGGATCTCAGATACAAATTTCCTAAACACTGAGAAGAGTTCAAACTGTCTGCCTAATCTATGGAAATATAAGTTTTGAGCACTGATAAATTAGGACTGCCAATAATAAACTCACTTTAAAATAGCAGTTATTTTTTTCAGAGAAACAAAAATGAAAAGAATATACGTTTTAAAATTTCATGCACAGTAATTACTATGTATCCATTCTTGCTCCCCACGCACCCAAATTGCCTGGAATAAATTGTCAAAGTAAATTGTCTATTCTTTCAACATTGGTAAATTATTTTTCTATTGTGGACTCCTATTTTGATAATTTGAGATAGGATAATTTCCATTTATTTAGTGTCTTTGACAATTTTGGAACAATCTACTAAGCCATTTCTTTTAGAAACCTATTAGGTAGTTATTATCATGAGAAGAATTAGTACAGTCAGATTTAAGAAGAAAGAAGTGATGGTCATAAGATGGAGGTCATGAGGAAAGGAACTATGAAGTAAGATTACTGGGCTGTGAAAAATATTCAAGTCATAATATACACAAACCATATACAAACTTGATTGTACTCACACTTATCTGGAAATGAGTTAAATTTTCTCTGCCTGTTTTCTCCAGCCTGACCAATCTTTCCACCTTTCTGTAGTGGACATTCCAGGTCTATGGAGCATACTCTGTAATATCTAGAAATAGTAGCAAAGAGTAATCAGTTATCAAAACTGTAAAGCAGGCTCATTAACACAGGAGGAATGAAAGAAGGATCAATTAAAAAAAAAAAAAAAGGATAGCGGGATGGAAAAGACAGCTCAGTGTAAGGAAAAAATAACCTAGCAATATATATAATAAAAAAAAGCATTTCAACCTTGAATGGAAAATAATTATTTTAAATAACAAAAAATTCTTGACAGTACAGCTGCTCCCCATATAGATCTTATATGCAAGTCAGTCCTTCATCTATGAAGCAGTTCAGCTTCAGGCTGTAAATAGGTTGGAAGCAAATCATTTTGGTGCCTGTGCAACATGGAAGTCAGATCACCTCTCTATTAGGCACAATTTTAGCTTAAATACAGAGAATTAATTTATTAAAAATTATTTCATATCTACAGAGTATCTGGAAAAGGATGATGTTTCAGGTAGAGATACCACTGTTTAGGCAAGGGCTTCTACCACAGCTCACAGCAGCTCTGGTCAAAATAGTGTTTCAGCTTGTTCCAGCACATTATAGCACTCCAGGGAGTCTTCAAGAGGTACTCACCCAGCAGTGTACATATCCCAAATCTCATGCGTATACTAACTGAGGACATTACACTGCCTTAATACTGCAGCTGCACACAATCAGTTAGGAAAAGCATTTGCACCTATTTTTATACCTGGGTCTGACTTACCAGGCACACTTTCTTCTGCCAGCACCTTTGGCTGAAATTTTTACCTAAGTGCACCAACATAACATTTGAATGAAAGTGGTAGTAAAGATTACTGGGTTAACTGCAAGAATTCAGCAATCGCAAAGTAAATATTTATTTGAAATAAAACCAAACCAAAACCAGAACAAACAAAAAATCCCCAAACCAAACAGGGAGAGGTGATTGTGGTCTTAAAATGCAAGCAAATTAATATTTTAGCAAAATGATTTTTGCTTTAAGACCATGGTATTATCTCTAAATGTATGCACAGGACATCATACACACATAGTAAACGTAGCCACACAGGTCTTCTTATGGTCTTTTTAAGGTTTCTGAGAATGACACTGAGACTTGACCTTATAAAAGGAGTGTTGCATCTGCTTAAAACCTCTAATATATAATACATTAAACAGAAATAAATGCTCCATTTTTGTCTTATTTGCCAGGATTAGGATTAAAAAGGTATACATTCCTCTCTGTGAAACCAAAGTAATAACGAAGCAAAATTTACAACAAAACTGAGAAAAAATAGAACGATCTTTTAAATACATGTCTTTGCTATTTCTTTTCTTCACTGAAAAAGTTTTTCTAAATCTGAAAGTGAATCCAGACACCTTCTGTGAGAGTTTTGAAAAAAAGCGGTGACAGATGTAAATCTCTTGCTGTTCCTCTGAGCAAGGCCATTTCAATTTTTTTCTTAACATAGGAACCAGAGCAGGTTTAACTGACAATTAAAATAATGACTCCACATATCTGCTGAAATTAAGCACAAACGGTGCAATTTTGAAAGTGAATGGAGTGCAAGAAACATTGTTCACTGAAGCCAGTAACAAAACTTGCTTTCACTTCAGGCGAGCTGGACCTGATTTATGAATTATTTCATTCAGGCAAGAGACAAATAACAGCACGGGTGTTGCCTTCACTCCCCTCATCACCCACAGGCATTGCCCAGATGCCCAAGAGGAGGCAGCCCCCTGCTCCACACTGCAGGGTGGGGAGGCCTCACACCCACCCTGCAGGGGCCCTCAGGAAAAAAAAAATGCCTGGGACAGCAAAATGCCAAGGGGTGCCTGAAGGGCAGTAGCCCTGTGTGCTTGGAGATCTGAAGGGCAAAACCAGAGAGGGTCACGAAGCCTGGGCTCTGTGAGGCCCTGAAAGAGGCTTGGGCTGCACTTCCCCTGAGCAAGGTGGAAGGCGCAGGCCTGGCCTCCCCTGCAAACTGTGTGACAAACACAATTAAATGCCTTGTCAGGTCCCTGTGCCTCACAGGGAATAACAATACTGATTACAAAGAAACATTTCAGCATTCCCCTTTATTCACTCGTTTGATCTTAGTAGGAATGGCGCTGATAAAACTGATGCACGCTATCATTTTTGATAAAATACATACTGCCTGTGGAATAATGCTGTCCTGGCTGGGGCTCACTCTTAAAAGCCCTTATCCTTTTGTATTTTCCAGCTTTTCAAAACTTTTTTTTTTCCTTCTATTTGTCAGTTCCATTGTGCTAGAAGCTTATCCAGACACCTCTATACTTGGAATAGAAAAAAAATTTACTTTGTTAAGATGTTAGGCAGCACTGAATGTAGTTATCATTATTGTGGCCTTTATATCTACATTACAATTTTGTCACAAGCTCAATGTAATATCTAGAAATTCCCTTAAAATAAAAACTCGTGAGTGTGCTATGAAATTACAGCCAGGACAGATGGCCAGATCCTGTCATTGGAAATAAAAGTAATGTTATAAGTGTATAACTCCATTGGGGAAATTGAGTACCATAATAAAGTAGACTTCCACTTTCTGCAATGAAATTCAATGACTGTTGAGGAGTTTAGGGTTTAGAAAATTGAAAAATGAAACCTTTGGTTTTCCGCTGCTGTTTGATGATGTGTAGCAAGTCCCTTTATGGACTGAGGCTAACATCCAAATAGTAACAAGCTTGCAGTGAATAGAGCCCACAGAGGATCAGCTACTAAATCTTGCAATAAAAGCTGTGTGATTTACAGTAAATTCCAGAGGGCTGACAGCACCACAGCTGAGGGCATAAACACTTCTTTCATGGCTGAAGCTTCAGTCAGCTCTGTCTGCTGTGAAGTACAATCGAGCAGTGAGGCATGCTGCTTACCAGCAATGACTTTGATAAATAACTAGGAAGTCCCACTGTTGGCTTAAAACTAGAAGTTGTTCAGTTGCAATTCTGCATTTGTCCTGCTTTAATGGGTATGGAAGTGGCTTTAGCTGTAATCTGTCAGTGATTGATTAGGCCTTCCTGGATCCCTTCCCCGCTCTGCTCCCAGCTCCCTGCTCTCCACAGTTAAAACAAAATTAGTACATATCTGACTGCCCTCTTATGAGGAAAGTAAACACTCTTAATTCTGCTCAAGTGAGTGTGAGTTAAATGTCTACAACTGATAAATTGTTGACAGACAACACATCTTAACAGCAAGGTACATAAATGCACAGGTGATCGTGCAGATTCTGCTTGCCACTTGGTTATTGCCAGGGTTTAAGACCTAAGAAGCATAATTAATGTAATTTATGCATAGGTACAAGAGCCATGGCTGGAATGGAGCCTCAGTTTCCTAACCACAGAAGTATGGAGCTCTCAGGCCTAATGCAGGATCATTCATTATCGTGCTGTGTAAATTGGACATAATGTTAAACATGTGCACAAATACCACAAAACTGGACAGCAAAAGGAGCACAACATTACTAGAAGCAGCTAAAGTAAGTGTGGAACTATTTGATCATTTATTTTATCTTCAGATTCTTCTTGCTGAAATGAAATATAGAAACAATCTACTCTGATTTGGCAAGATAGGGGAGTATTTTATTTGTAGTAAAAGTTCAAATCAGTTCTTTTACTTTCAGTTAGAAAAGGCAAAAATAACTAAAAAACTAAAGTAATACTACACTATCAAGAATAGAAAGGCAGTATGAGAAAGTCTCTTTACCTGGTATCAATACAAAGCATGCAAACATTCTAATTGTACCATCTGGCTTACATAAAAATTTTGCTAAACAGTAGTCATGATTGTCAGTACACATATATAAAACATCATTGTGAGATTGTGTGAGCATACACCTTCCAAGGAGGAGAGTAGTTCTTGTATTCTGTATGCTCGTTTCCTGTAGTTTTACAACTGCTATTTCAAGAAAAACCAGGGTATATAATATGATGCAGAGCTGCTCCATGATACTTCAAAATTGTAAAGATAAATATTAGATGTGCATAGCCTTAAATTAGGGAAAATTTGTTTCTGCATTCTTGATTCTGCCGCTACCACATCTACAATTACTGGGAACAAGGGGGAAGGATTATACAGACTCACCCTTCCTCTACAGAAGAATATTTTGCTTTCAATAGAAAGAATATATTGAATACACACTCTTATGTTACTCCAGATTTTACTACCATCAGCCTTACTGAGAATTTGATTTATTTGGGTTTTGAAAAGAAAAAGTAATTTGTTTATTTGTATAAGCCACTGTGTTTATTTTCCAAAAACTGGGGAGAGGCCTACAGTTTCTGCAGTTTTTACACAGAGGAATCAGTGCTTACGCAAAGAAAACAGAAACATTTTTCTGTTTTGCAGTTTGTTCAATGTTAAAAAGAGCAGTGACCACAGGCAGGGCTAACTCTTTCTGTACTTTAGGGCTGCTATTTTTTCCGTTTACTCATAATGTATACTGAGTGTATTTCTCAAGTTTTTGTTGACCGAACCACACAACTATCAAATAAAGAAATATCATGGAAAAAAACCCATTCTCTAGAAGCACAGTATGACATGATTTTAACAAAGTAATTTTCAGTCCTTTTTAAAAAAGCAATTAAGTACAATTTTTCATTTCTGAAACCATCCACTTCTGATTGCCTGACTTACATGTGTTGAATTGTTCCAAAAGCATTATAAGGGCAATTATTGTTGCCTTGATCTTCTCCTACCATGCCAGAGCAACAAGAAATAAAACATGGGAGAACATAGTGTTTGATTGGCTTGAACATTTGTGGAAAAGGATTTTTACTCCCCTAAGGATTTAGGAAGTAGCCTACCCATAAGAATACAATCAAGAAGAGATTTGCATACCTGAGAAACAGCTGTTCAAGCAGCAGAATGTGAGGTCAATCAGGAGTAACTAGTTAAGAAATTCAGTTGGTAGCTATTTTCCCCATGCTTTTTTATACTTTTGATTTAATACCAGTTGATCTGAACTGCCATTAGTAGCTGCTGAGAGAATCAAAAGCTTAGGTCAAATTCTCATATTAGACTGAGAAGCACAGTTATACTCCTATAAGGTAAGTATTCTACATTTCTTTAAAAGGGACAGAGGTCCTTTTTCCCATTTAGAATGTCAGTCCCATAATAATTGCTTATTATATCTATCAAAGTTCTACTAACTCTTATAGCATGTTTTTTAGCTGTATCACAAGTTCTTAAAAACCTAATAAAGTTGCAGCAAGTGTGTGAGGATTTTGAGTTGTAATGAATTCTTCTAAAATCATTTTAGGATTCTGTCCAGATGAAGAAGCACTGCAGAGAGGATATGGATCTCTGAAACTGCCCACTGATTCAGCAAGAACTCACTGGTTTGCAGAATCCAATTTTTCCATGGTTGCAGATTCTAGGATGGATACAAAAAGCTTATTTACATGAAACTACTCACTCCTTACTTTATGTGCACTGTCACCTTTGTGTCTCTCATCTCAGTTCAGGAAAACCAATTTTACCAACTTACTCTGCCAATAATCATGCATATTCAGTTGTTTCTGATTAATGCTAAGCACTGAATTTTAATTTAAATCAAGTGGTATGCACAATTTGTTCATGTCTTTTCTAAGAATGAAAGCTCTACACATGAAGCAGTTCTTACTGTTTAGCAACTGTGTGAGTTTTACTTTAAATCCCATCACTCAAAAAAAGTAACGTATAATAGTGTAGCAAACACCATTTAATAGTGACACTTTTCTTTTGGACAGTCAGTTAATTGAGATATCTTCCAGGGAAACTGTTTAGTCTACCAACTGTAAATGGCAATGACTGCTGCTTAATCAGAACCATTTTAGCATAAATTTTGCTTAATAGGGCAACATTTGCCTGGTGACAAATACTTAGATAGAGTTTAACCAAGTGTTAAATAGTTATAAAATTCTAAACTCTCCTTTTTAATTTTAATACTGAAGTGTCAGATAAAGATTAGAGGGAAAAAATTCAAATTGAAATGCTGTAAATATCCTGACTTCTTATTTGATTTCAGTTTTTGTTACCATTACGGATTTTATGATTGTACAGCTTTTTCAACTATTTTTAAGACTTCATCTCTTAACTGGGACAAATAATCAGGAAGACAGAACATCCGTGTATAATCTAATTAATGAATTTCTGCTGTCAACCTAAAGGATAATAATATGATAAAACCAATGTAACCTGCCAAAAGGCATCTTGAGTCCCCACTACAACCAACCCCTGCCAAAGAATGCAAAATTCAGTTTTAACACCAGTAGCCAGAGATCACCTGCTCATCCCAGAAAGTGAACTGCCCATATGAGAAGGTAACCCAGAACAACTTGCCTGTATATATTAAAAAATCTTGCCTAGAATAGATAATAGACTGTACTCAATAGGTAATAAACTGTACTCAAAAAAAGACTGGTAAATATGAAAATAATAATTTCAAGGTCCCATCAGAAGGACCTTGCATATTTACTCAGGAATATATAATAGGTAGAAGTGTTTCATACTAACATGCTCCTAACTTACTCCCACCAGACAATCTGTCATCTCTTAGACAGTATGTAAAGATGGCAAAAAGTGTCTTCTGCTATCTTTTACTGTTTCAGGAGATATGTCATCAGGCACTCCCTCAGGAGTATTCTTGCTATTAATAATTATAGCTGAAGGATCCAATCCTATAAAGGACTAAGCACCTCAGTGAGAAGTCAAGAGGCACAAAGAACTATTGAAAGGCTGAGCACCATCCTGGATCAGGCCCTCCAGTACTTGTTGTAAGCACTTGAATCACTCTCATGGTACAATGAGCAGTCAGTGCAATGCAGTAAATCATAACACATGTAAAAATTTTTCCTTGAATAAATGGTTGCACTAATAATATCCCATTTAATTAGTAAAAAACCATATTGAAACGTCACAGAAAACATAGCAGTGTAATCGCTGCAATATACAGCAGCTGATGAGTTAACTGGGTATTATGAAGGTGGGTGACTATAACCCAAATATAGAGGTATCCATTCCAATAGGCTGTATGACAAGTATTCTATTGTTTCATTAATTTCTACTTTTGAAAGTTAATTTCTTCACTTTTTAGTATTAGTCATGTATTATGAGAATTAACATAAAGGTGATGATAATGCATGATCTTTATATGCCATCTTATTAAAACGAAGCTATTTTTAATACTTTTAAGAGGCCTATCAGAAAACACAATTTATATCCTCAAAGTATATTTTGTCAGTTTCAAGTATAATTTTTGCATTCATATTCTTTTATGAATTTTAATGGAGACACTTAAATTGTAATTATTCCTCTCAGCTCAAATGCAGGTAACAAATGGAATTCAATCAGTGTTTGCGCATAATGACCATCATTAAGAGAGAAATAATAATGACATTCTCTCTGCATTAAACTTGCAGACTCTTTACACAATGATCTGAATCCCATTATTGATCTCCATGGAGATATGCAATTGTCACCTATTCTGCATAATATCTGAATGTTAAATACATTTGTTTGGAACAAATATTTTAATGAATACAGTCAGTTCCATTTAATTAACTATCTGATAACTGAATATTTTTGCTTAATAATTGAACACAGAACATCAAAATTGTCCTCTTTTTTAATCAAATGCACTTGAGATTAGACACTAACATTCATTTAAATGTTTGTGAAATGTGCATCTACTTTAAAATTTCCATCAGATTTCTTTAAAAAATACATGCTAAGACAGTGCTAGAAATCACTTTTCTCCACCCTTTGTTTTTAATAAAACCTGTGAAATCTTCGAACTGGAAGCATTTTCCTTCTGAAATCATCTTTTTACTACTGTGGCAAGATATCTCACAAAAGCACTTACTACCAAAAGGTTGCTTGTGAAGGTCTGAATGCTGGCACAGAGCTTCTCTGATATCTTTTGGAAAACATTGAACTACTTGTTTAACGAACCAGATGGCTACAATTATCTGGATTTTGTATACATACCTACATAAGAAAATAAGAGATTTTTACACCTTTCAGACTTACCAGCATTGAAAAAAACAACCACAAGCATTTTTGCAGGTCAGCATTCTGAAGTATAAAACACACCTTTAAATGTGAAAAAAAGTACTGAAGTTCTAGTACAACTGCTATTTTACCTAGAAAAAAATGTCTTACTGATTCTAAAATAAAAAGTTGGGGTGTTTAGTTGTAATAAGAAGGCACCTGAAACTAAAGAGAGTAATCTCAATTGGCATTTTGAAAACCTACCTCTAGAGGCAGCCATCTTGTTAAAAGCAGCACATTTGGTGGAGCTGGCAATTGGAGTGGACAGTAAAAGTGTACTTAGTGGAAAATATGAGAAATCCCAAAGTGGATAATTAAAAAATAACTTGGCCATAGGGGAAGTTTCTTCTCATTCTCAGTATCTGGTTAATGCTGTGAAACATGAGGAGCTGTATACTTTTTTAAAAGAAATACTGAAAGGGTAGATATTTTCATTATCCATGTAAATGCTTTTTTCTTTCTTAGGATCCTGCTGAGTTCTTGGCCTCAGTGATGTCTTATGAAAATGCATTCTGCCCTATATCCACATTTTGTAAAAAGCCTCATTTACTAGAATGAAGGACAAAGAGATAGGCTAATTTACATTCTCTATATCATTCATTATTTTATTTATCATAATCCTTTTTATGTGTATCCTCTTCAGAGCTCAGGGTTTCAGAATCTTCAGTCTTTCCATGTTTCTATTTCTGTTTTGAGGCTACTTAGAGGGATTTGAAAAACCTTCCTCTCAAATCCAAGTCCCAAACTAAACTCCATGTGCATGATATTTCACAGACAGATGCAAAAAATGGTCACTATACTACAGCTTTGTTGACTAGATTAGATAAGTGGCAACTTTATGCTCAGTTCTTTCTCAGCCTCAAACTTCACTGGCAAAATACCATAACATTTTATTCTCAACCTCCTAGTTTAAATCAGTTTATGTTGAAACCATCAGTAATATTTTTACTAATATCAGGCAGAAAGGTGTTGAACTAGTACTGAGCACTTTTAAAATACCCAATTGCATTGCATTCCCTGGGGCCATGACACAAAACAGGAGGAACAAACAAGGGAGCTGGCACAGCTTTATGAAAAGCCTGTTTTCTAGCCTGACAGGATTCCTGCTTGGTGACACACAGGCACACAAGACCAGTGTGACTGCTTCCAACATAGAGTAAAGTGAGGAATATGCTGTCTTTTTATTTAAAGCTTAAAATGGATTCTAATCAAAATCAGGCAATATACTTGCACCATTTTCACGCAGTTAGAATAAGCTCTAAAACAATGACATTCCTAGTTCATATTGAAGTCACCCACCCACTCAGAATGTCTTTTAAAGATTAAATGGATTTTACCTATCAGTTTCTCTTTACATTTCCACAAAGAAATAGCAGACATATAGAAAAATTAGGTAAAAACAGCAATACCTTTACAATTAGAATATTTTTGGTTGGGAAATTACATTAAAAAAACTTAAAGCAAGCTTTAAAGGTAGTGGGAGAACCAGAAGCAGTGTGCTTGTGCGTTTTACGCTTCCTTCATCTTTTTCTTTCAAAATGAATAATCAATTTATGTGAGAGAAAAATTTTAGCAAGAAGAGTATACAGGATGCTGGAAGATCAGACAGAGAATAAAAGATTCTGAGACTTAGAAAAGTAGAGGGGCAGGCAATATTAAAGCAGGCAAAATTAGAAAACCGAAAAAGAATGATGATTAGAAAATCATCACCAGAAAAAAAAAAAAAAAAAAAAAAAAAAGAAAAAGAAAAAAAGAAAAAAAGAAGACATTTAGAACAATATTCAAGCTTAATCCTATACAGAATAGTATTTGGTCCATGTAACTGAAGACATAGCTTGGGCAGCTGCCCAATATACTGATGTACTTGTTAAAGATTATTTGGTCAGGATCCTTGTACACCATCATCTCCAGCCTGGTGGTACTGGCAGTATTTTTGTATCTCTATATTTGATCATTCGCTTTTGTATTATAAAAAAAGCATGACATTCCATGGATGGATGCAGAATGTGTTTACTATACCACAACTTGATCATTATCTTGGGTGAATGGCCAGAGTGTATCCCAATACTTTCTCATTTTTATGGGGATTGCATATCAGCAATTGATCACTCTTTCAATACTGTAGAAGAGCTCTTAATGTACATGGAAAAGGAATATATTCTTTATGTAGATCCTACATTTATTTTGGTTTGGACAGTGAAGTATAGAGAGAGTGAATAATAAAATGCTTGTGTCCTTGCTTTAGTTTGTTGGGGGAAGGAGCTGTTTTGAGAAATAAAAAAAAAAACCAAAGCATCCCAGAAGACTGAACTCTGACATGGCAAAGAGTAAATGCTTAGGAGAAAGAGTTATGATATTGCTGAAGTAATATCAGTCATGTAAAAAGAATTAAACCATATCGATATGAAACTTTTTAAAAAAATGCATAAATGAATGGAAAAGGGTGTTTCTGCAAATAAAATGCATATACCAAAACAAAAAGCTTAGAGTGGATGCCAAGGTGGTTGGGTAGTAACATCTGAACTATATGTTTTACATCAGAGGCAAAACACAAGTCTATTAGATATGCCACTTACAAAACATATTCCAGTTCTGCTCAGTATCTCCCATCTTGTCTAGGTAAACCATGGGGTGAACTGTAGCCTCCTTGCTTACAAGGTTGTTCCAAACAAAAATATATTTACTAAATTGAATTTTGGATGGAATAAGGAAAAAGGAATGCCATAGGAAAGAAGGAGGATGGGTGTAATCCTAGCAGTTTAGCTTGTGTTGTTATTCAACACCAAGGTACACTGTAGGATTTTCAGTTGACATAATAACGAAAAAACCCATACACGAAAAAAAAACCCGACACAGTAGAAAAATTATTAGTCAGAGATAATGCTACTGTATCTTGCTACTCATTTGCACTAGATCAGATTTGTATTACCATTTATAAAGAAAGAAAAGAGCCAAGAAACTTTATTTACTTTGCTCGTTCAGTATGCTGCTCTGTAGGTGATTTATCCCTATTACTGACTTGGCTATTTTTCAGTCTGTGCATTTATTTGTTTTCAATGTGCAGTGCCAAGATTGGCTAGGATGCCATCTTTACAGCATTATTTTTTAATGGGTAGCCATCCCAGTATCAGTAATATTGCAATATATTTACAGACAGAGCAAAACAAGAAGCTAAAGCATAGGGTGACTTTCTGCTTGCACTATTACACCAAATCAAGGCAGCAAGCAGTGACTAAGAACTTGTCAACACTTCACTGGCTCTTCATTCGTCATAGCTACTATAACAGACCACAACAAACAAGTCATTTCTCGCCAGGTTAATTTTTTTCAAGGACAGAACTCCTTCATTAGACCTGTAAAAATATTGGCCCAAGAAAAGGCCATACAATATCAACCATAATGCATTGCCTAGGGGAAGTATTGCTGAAAACAGCTAAGTAGTGAAGTCATTCCACAGTCATGACTTTCAATGCCATATGTTTGGACAGAGAAAATACAGCTGAGGAGGAGATTTTGGACTAACAAAAAGGTTTGCAGAAAGCAACTACCCAGATTAAAAAAAAAATAAATTAATAAAAATAAATAAATAAACAAAATTATATCTAGCAAAAGCTTGAAGTCAGAATGCAACTCGTATTTTTTAGGAATAGGTTTTTTAGTAACCCAAAAGAGCCTAAAAACTGTGGTCAAGCTTAAATGTTGCACTAAAGCTAGTATCATGAATCCCGCATGTAGACTGTAAACACACTGAGCACACTGTAAATACAGGACTCAAAAGTGCAGCTCCCTCTTAGTAAGCTTACAGAGTTGTGAATTTTGTACCATGGTCTAAGTAATTAACAAAAAGAAATCTGAATCAAATTTATATTGTTGAGATTTGATGTGGAACCACAGCTATGAAATAAGCATCGTGAAAGAAGTGAGCTTGGAAAGAGACTGGCTTGTGGAAGTCAATGCAAAAAGCTTTTGTATAAAGTACCTCATGCTCAAAATCATCACTGTACTGTTCCACAGTCAACACCACCCATTGCTCTTCTTCAAGTGATTGACATGTCACTGACTGAACTCAAATACCTGCAAATATGCAACCAGCAAGATTCAAGAGTGGCTTGGGGAAGAAGATAGGCAAAGAGGGCATTGTTAGTTTTCTTAACAATCAGTAAAGACAAGTTTGTGTTGCATTTTGCATAGGCAAAAGTAGAAATCTTATTCCTAATTTTCAGCACCTTTCTAACAATTCAAAATTTCACCAAGGACTTCAAATGTTTATTGCTTGAGCATGCATTTAATAGCTTTTGTAGAGAGAGAAGAATATTTCTGAGGTTGAAAACTAAGTGCCAAAGGGAGCCATTGTTTATAAATTGGAAGAAAAAAAAATTCAGAAAAAAGCATCCTGTAACTTTCCACTTGCTTATTCATCTAATATTAACGTATCATATAGAAAGTAACTAGCCCTGTGCTGAGATAGGACTGAGAGTACTGAGTCAAAGGGTGGGAAAAACCAGACTTGGGCCACATTTTGGACACTTAAGACTTCAAATTCAAGGCAAGAGCTTAAAGCTCAGGTCTGATCTGTACCTCACCTATAGTGTTGCACACAAAAGAAATCTCAAGGTGAAAATTGTTATCCCTCAGTCTGTATGAGAAAGGTCCTGTGGTATGGTGGAGGTGTTTAAAAGAGTAGAAAAAGAAAATAAGAAAGCAGTAGCTAAAAGGAAGAGAAATTATGAGTGGTTAATTTAGTTCTATTATTTCAGGTAGGTGTTGTTTACCTGCAATGAAATAGATGACTAGATACAAAGGTGCCAGCAAGCTAGATGATGCAAGTGCAGGCTCCTTTTTTTTCTAGTATTAGCTTAAGGTCTTGCTAAATTGTCATTTAGAGAGGAGAAGAAGCAAAAGTTGATTAGCTACTGTGTCTCAACCTGTGGAAACAACACTTCAAGATAAGGTGAGGTAACTTACCAGGGAAAGGCATGCTTAGAAAGAATTTAGTTTTTTGAATAATAGCTTAAAATTCCAACAATTCCACAATGAAGTGGTATTCTTCTTCCAAATATTACACAAGCAAGGAAAAAATCTAACCTTGTGGTGTTGCCATTCTCATAGCATCTTCACCAATTCCCACACTAACCTCATCAGAAAAGCTACTCTGTAGGGACTACAGCTGTGGTTAATACAAAACCAAGAAAAAAAAAAAATTAAAAAAAATCCTGCCTTACCATGAGGTTTTTTTGAAGCACACTGAGGTTCTCTGGTTTGTTGATTGTGAACATCTCTGCTAATCATTCTATCTCTCCAGTCCAAGGCTTCTAACTAAAGTGGTGAGAGGGAGGGCAAAGGCAAAAAATTAGGGAATAAAAGGAAATCAGCTATAAGGACAGGATCTGGAAAGTTTGCTAAAAGTTACTCAGAAAGCACTATATTGTGATAAGTTTGTGAATTTGCTGCATCTTCATTCTTGAAGTGTCCAGAAACAGCAAGGTTCAAAGAGAGCAGAGAGGAGAAAACCCAAACATCAGAGACATTGACATTTCCTTCAGACACAGGCCTCAGGAGTGCTGGCAAGTCCAAAATACTTGAGATCGGCTATGAGATGTTGCTTTATTATTGTATTACTTTTTCTTTTGCTGATTGTCTTTCCTAAAGCCAAAAGTTAAATAGAAATAATGACTTGGATACCTTCTTTTTAGACCCTCTGCAGAATACTAAACCCATCTTGTAAAGGATAAACAGCTGCTGAATCTTTCTCTCTGGGGACAACTGGCAATGCCCTCTCTTTAGGTGCCAAACCCCCACACAATACAAATACCAGAAAGATTCAGGAGTCCACTTTTGAAAAACATTAGTTGATCATCCTCACCCGTCTAAATTTTGCACTGCAAAGTGCATTAACTGAATTTTGTTTGACATCAAATGTGAACACACCCTACAGATCCTCAGACATTGTGCTCCACTTGCTAATGGGTGCTGAGTCCTTGAGACCGGACCAGAGCAAGTACAAAGCAAACATCCTGAAATATATAGGGTGGACACCGAGTTCTCTATCTCACTTATTTGCCTTGTAAGCCCATCCCTATTGCATTGCTTTACTTCCTTATGTAGAGGTAGCTGAAGTTTTTTCTGTACTACCCACACTAAGCTTGTTATATGTTACTTTATTTTAACTCCACTGTCTAGAAATTAGAAATAGATATCTCTTGCATATTACTTCATTATTTGTGATACAGTAATTATCCAGGTTTTGTAAAGCCACATTCAGTTTCTTTCTTCCAATGTCATTCCGAATGCTGAATGCATTACAGACTCCCAGAGCTGACACAGAGAGGAAAAATAAACCGAGACTTCTGTGGCTTCTCCATTTATCTATTAAAGCAGCAAAACCCAGTGATTTTCTTCCACTGTTCATTGACGTTTCCTGTGAGGTTTTACTTTGAAAGTATATTTGGTCTTTCTACTGTATATTTATGCAGCCCATTCACTTTAGTACACAGCATTTGCATTACACAGCAACAAAATCAATACTCTTACCTTTAGAGGGAGCTATACATAATGTCTGTGAATAATCTCTCAATATGACAAAGGCAAATTACTCCAAATGAAGGAATGAAGTATTTAGGAATTATAAAGAATTATCACTATATTACAAATAAGTAAACTATTTAAAGTAGTAAGTTTAAGCCCTGGAAATAGAAACAGTAGCTAGAACACACTTTTCCATTCAAGTTTCTTCATTTTAGTATGAGAAGTGGTAAAAGACAAAGAACAATCAGCAGGTGAGTAACCCACATGAAAATCCAAAATAAGAGTATTGAAAGCTAACATCAAGTTACATGACTTTCTATTCATACCGTTAACCCCCAGGGGAGGTATTTCTTTCAGAGCTACTTTTCCAAATTTTCACCCTTGCAGTAGTTACACTGAGGTAAACTAAATCACATTGTATGCCATTTAGCTTAGGCTACATTATAGATATTTACAATAATCTCAGAAATGAAGCAATGCCAAAGTTTACACCCTGGTTTACCTTGCAATAACTTCTCTAAATACTTAAATGTAGATATACTGAAAATGAGACTTAGACAATTCTTCTATTTGTGTATAGCTTCCAAATCTGAATGAAGACAATTCTGGACAATGAAGAGCTGTTGAGGTCAACAGTTCCTGCATCAGCCAATCAGTATCCTGAAAACTGGAAGTTACAAATATGATGATAAAGGTTGTCGCACAAGATAATTTTTCTGAATAAATCAAATAATCAAGTTCCCCAAAGACATTGCAAACATGAAACTCAATATCCAAAAGCGAGTTTTCAAGCTATTCATTGGTGAGTGCAAGCTCTCACAGTATTTTTTCTGGTCTAGATGAATCTGATATCTGATGTTCACAACATTAAGCTATATTTTTCAGTTACTGTATTCTTATATTTTTAAAATAATATATATATATATATTGAACATCTGCTGTAATAGGTCTTTACAAGCACGATTCAAAAGATGAACCTTTTTAATATTCCAGGAGATCTGTAAATACTGATCTTCTTTTTAAAACCTAAGTTCCTGTTACAATATATTTTATCTATATTCATATGACATTTTATTTCATGAGGCACTGGAATGCGATTGTGACTTTCAAACATGAAGAAATCAAATCTCAATTGACCATTTATGCATCAAAAAGAGAAGCAGATGGCATTATTTATGGGAACATACAGAACTGCAAGATAGTTTGCTGTAGCTGTGATCTCTGGACAAAAGAGACTCACATTCTCAAATTGAGGTAGAAACCTCCATTAGATCAGCAGTCCTAGTTTCAAGAAGCCCTCTACCTACCCTGTGGGGAAAGAATACATTTGAAGTAGCACTCCAGTTCTCTTGAAGGCCAGATTCTCATAGAATCCTGTGAGAGCTCTGCTGAAGTAAAGTTTCCAGAACTCAGCCATAGATCGGCACTGAGTCGTATACAGAGTCCAAAGCAGGATACCTTTGGAGGGCATTTTAAGATTTAAACTTTGCCACCTACACTGGTCATTTTTCATATATTTCTGATACATATTTTTGACACAAACATACAGCTTGTAAAATCATTTGTAAAGTTACTCTTTAATGTAAGATAAATAGGTGTGACCCAAAGTTAATTATTGATGTCTGTTATATTATTCATTCACAGTGGGGATCATGTCATTGACATATCATTTTAACAGGAGACAGCCAATGATTCTTTAATTCCATTTATTTATTTGTTAGGGTGGTTTACATAAATCCCATCTGTGATAGAGAAATGTCCCTAGTTCATGAATATGTGAATTGTGTTAAAGTGCAAAAGAAAGAGATGCATATTCCTACGGGTAAAACCATTTCATTCATGTTTAGTACTACTCATATGTGTTAACAGCCACATTAAGGTAACCCTTCTCTTACCCTGAAGGAACAGATATGTCAGTGGATCACAGAACATGTTGGACATTCTCAGTTTGTCTATTTTAGTTCACATTTAGCCAAAGCTTTAAATCAGTTCTATGCCATGACATGTCGGTAGACTAAATGGGTTCTTAGCATAGTTAAGACTAGTTGGCCTACCTGTAGATTCTTTAAGTTGTATAAACATATATATATGGCTCAGACCACAGAACTGGAGTATTTTCCCCTAAATATGTTCCTTCTTTAGCATGTCTGCTGAGAATGATGGTTAAGACTATTTCACAACGGTCTATCATGAAGTAGCAAATTCATCACTCCATGAATTTTAGCAACTTTTAACAGCTCTCAGAGAGAGGCGGAAGCAAAGGTAGGAATGGAGGTGTTATAACAATCTGAGATGTTTCAGAAAACTAATTATAGAAGTATTCTAATGAATTAATTTCCAATGTATGGCCTGGATTTCCTGTTTCTGTCCTCAGAACATGGCAACTTGTGTCTTAGAGAAGAGAATGAGTTCCACAGCTACGGAAAAAAAAAATATGAAATAACAAGATCAGAAGAATAAGCATTTGTTTTGGCGTGTAAGTAATAATTTTTTAAACAAAACGTTTAAACCAAGCCCTTTCACTGTTCACAAGGCTTATAAAAAGTTATTTACATTTTAATATGTAAATAACATGTTCAGACCATCAAACCTGAAATTGAAGGGTTTGATAATATTTTTCTATAACATACACCATAGAGGCTTATTAACACCTCTTGGAATTACATTTCAATCCAAAACCAGATCTTTTTTTTTTTTTTAATCCTACTAATGAAACAACAGAGGACCAAAGAAACACAATAATACAAAACCTAGACAGAACCTGATAACAAAATTTTAATCCATTACATTTAATTTAAATAGTATTTAGAGACAAATCTTCAAATGATACATATATATTTACTCTTAGTTAAGCCAAACAGAAATATGATTTTACTATTTCTATGAAAAAAAAAAAGCTTTTGATACTCCAGCTAAGATAAAATTAAAAGCACAAACAGCTTTACTAAGATAATGGAGTCTTGTAAACCTACTGTAAGTGACAGATAAACATTTTCAATCAGGGACAAAGTGAATCCATTAGATGAAATACTGCCATCATTACCTATTTTTAGCAGTAATAATAAATACAGTCATTATGATGTTGAATAACTAATGAAATGGCAGGCCCAGGAAGCAGCATTACAAAGCTTTCAAGAAATTAGAGTCATCTCCTGGAACTGAACTGTAGGTATGTCTTATGTAATCCATGTCTTATTTACCTATTGACTTCAGCAGGACTTTTGAATATTGCTTATCCTGAAGTTAAATGTTAAAAAAAAAAAAAAAAGGTAACAAGGTAGAATAGAAAAAGACCACATAACAGTAGGTATCACACCCAATTATAATCCAGCATTTAGAACAAGTTATGCTAAGAATAATTCCCACAGACCCTATTTTTTTACTACTACACAGAACTAAAATATGTTCCATAATTAAAACCAGATAATGCTTTGGTAGAGGGGAGCCTTACACCATCCACTCTTCCCAGGACTTGCTAAATTCTATTTATGTTTCTAATCAAGAATTAAGTAGATATAATAAAATTTGGTAAATGACACATGGTTTGCACTGCTTAAATGATCAACAAAATGGTATTACTATGCTTTTATTTACTATGCCAGTGTAGTGACTAGAAGTATGTAAAATATTATTATATCCCTACGTCAAAAAATATTTTAACCATTTCCAAATTTTGAGGAATTTTTCAAAAGTCACTATCCTGAGAGAGCATATTCTGAAGACACAGTCCAAATCTGGGAACTTTTTGAGGTACAACCTTCTGTCTGTTTTGAGGGTTTTAGCTTTCTATTTTATTTCAAATAGCAAACATAACTAAATATCTGAAAGATACTGGAAACTTAGCCTCAAAAATAGCTGTCTGATTTTTAAGAACAGAGGAAGTACAATACTAAACATATCATGTAAACTGCCAAGGTCTTAGTAATATGTTCATCTTTAACCTAGGTTTTTACAAATTGCCTGTTTCTATAAATGTGTTTCCAAATCTTAGTTCAACAGGAGGCATTTCATTCTCTAATCAGGAAATTTACAGTTCTAGTATTATGCATTTTCTTCTAAATTTGAACACCAAGCTTTAACTACATTTACCAATTGTCTCACCTTATGAGTGAATACAATAACAGTTTATATGGGATACTTAAAGACGGTCTGATTATTCTACTCAACATCTAAGGGGTTTGTTCTAATTTAAATATTTCTGGAAAAACGTAAGTTGGATAACACGACATTAATCTAGATTTCTGTCTATATTCCTGTAAACAGAAATAATTTTGAGAAACATCAACACAGTATTTAAAATCTGTAAAGGTATGTTTTTAAAAATTGTATTATTTGTGGGTTAACATATGATGTTGCTAATAAATTTTTGTTTCTGGCAGCTCTCTAGCCGTTAAATTAAAATGCTTTGACTAGCATGTATTTTGATGTGTTCACATAAATAAGAATGAATGTTGTTTTGGAGCTAATACTATTATCTAATACCCTATATACATTTAACAAGTTTCATTGATGTTACTGCCTATTTCCAAACATAATATTAACATTAACCTGAATGGCATCTCTCCAAACTGAATTTACTTATAAACAGTTCTAGTGCCCATGTACCCTCAAGCCTGAATCATGCAAACTTTAATACTCACAAGTTTATTTGCTTTTGCACTTAGTCAGTGCTCAGATAGGTGGGAAGGTGGGCAAATCTGGCCATCTTCCAAGATGTGACATTTTCTTTAGTCAGTTAAATAGAATACAGATGCCTTCATCTCACTCTAAAATCAAGGTCGAGCAGATTAACAGAGTAATATGATACCCTTTTGCCAGAAAGGTCTGTATTTTCTGGCCCAGACAGAATATTAAAGACATTTTGTGTTATGCAGTTAAATTGTTATATCCAATGGTGGGAAGATCCCTTGATTATGGAAGACATTTTAATGCTGGGTGGACTCTTCATATGATGTCAAGGAGAAAAATTACATCATTAAGGCTGTCCTCATTTTAGTGAGGCAGTTTTTTTAACTTCTTGGACGTCCTTTGACCTCTGAAGAGCTTCACATGGAGACTTGGAAGCTGCATTACACGGTCCACACATCTAGCACAGGATCTAATTCCATATATTGGACATTTATATAGAGCTAGATGGCATGTATGTTCTACAAGCAGTAAAGTGTTAAAAGGAAAAAATGGATGCATTTTAGCATATTTGCTTTTAATATATTAATTATAATGATAACACACCCCAGCAATTTATATTACAGTAGTAGCAAAATAGCAATGCATTTTTCCCATCATGTAGTTACATAAGACAAATACAAATAAACATTGCATTCCATCTTGTCTGTGCATAAGGGAATCATTATATATTCTGAGGGTACACTGAATGAAGAAATCCCAAACTGCTAAATAACTTTCAAATAAATAGTTGCTTTGATCCATCAAAATGTGAATGGAGATAATCACATGGTGACAGTCACATCACATGGAGATGACACAAGAATGTCACAAAGACAGAAACAAGGGCTAAAATGAATCACAATGTAAAGAGTTTCTCGCGATGAAGGGTTCTCATTTAAGTGATTAGTTAGGATTTGGAATATTTTTCATTATTTCTCTAATAGGTTTCTTATTCTGGAATTATAACAGTCTGGAACTGGTTGAGATTATTATTCCTCTTTTTACTTGCTACTTCATCTACGCTGAATGTAGATCTCAAGAAGAAAATGCCACAGTATCTACGGGGCAAAATTAATTATTTATATTCCCTTTTTAAATTCCCATGGATTATGTCTTCCCCAAGGTGAAGCTTCTCTGAAAGATTCTAATTTGGGACTACAGAAGCTTTGTCCCAAGCATACACAATCTTTTATATCCTAAATTCATATTGTACCAGGTAGAATGAAATCAATTGAATGTGTAAATTCCTTAAATAATAACAAATGGAGCAAATTGAATTTCAAAGGGGAAAAAATGGTGAACCTGAAAAGCAGTGGTACGAAGGTCATCATCAGAATTAACAAAAAACTCTGGCAAAGTTACAACTAGGCAGTCAGTAATTCTCTATTGATCAGACTTTTGCAATCAATGATGCTGTGCCTAGATTATTGATGCAAAGGTATTAAGCAAAATTTTATTTCAGCTAACTTGTTGGCTCAGATGTCAACTGAAAGTCATTTCCCCAGTCAATCAAAGGTATGATAAATCTGAGCAGAGTTAGTTCTTCAACACCTTTGTGTATGTCTTACTTTCCAGCAATATAATGAACCTTGAAACAGCAACGTTTCAAAGAGTGTTGTAACTAGGAAGAGCAAAGACAAAGTATTTCCATAAAAACACAGAGAACCAAAGTGCAGACTAAGTAGGGAATAGGAAGAAAGAAATTATTCGTATGACAAAGGAAACTTGCAGGTAACGTCAGGAAATATTAAAAGCTAAATCTGTACCTGCAGCTGGTTTATAGAAGAAACACAAACAGCTTCCTCTTAATTTTCACTTGTTCATGTGAGACAGTTCTTCACTCACATGACAGTCTCTATGAAAGCAAGACCAAGAGCAGGGTGGTTACTGCAGAATAAAGCAGAGCACTTCAGAACAACTGGCACCAGCAGTCTGGACAGTGTCCATCCATCCTATGGTTGGTTTTGTTATTGATGGTATTCTTCAAAAAAACTTGCATTTAGGTTTACTGAAACTTGTGCTGCAGCCTGGAAAGGGACAGAATATGCAGCCTAGAAGAATGCATGTATGATTGATGAAAATACACACATACATCACTAAGAAGCATTTCACAAGGTACGTTCACCACAGTGGTGTTGAAATTCAGTGACAGTACATGTGAAACTTGAATTTCACTGTAGCTTCTTGTTTTATGATATTGTGCCATGATCCTAAAAATGAGCCACTCACACAAAAAATAACAAATATTTACATCACTGAGAGATCCAAGCAAAGAGATGGGCGTACTTGCAACAATAGCTTCTCATTTGACTTATCTATCAGTCACAATCTACAAAACCATTAGTTATAATAAACTAAAAAAGAGTACTGTGAAACTGTGTGTATTTTTGCAGGGTTTGTTAGCTTATGAAAGATGTAATTGACTTCAATGACCTTAAACCAAATTCAATGTAATATAAGGATCAAAAGAACTCTTTTATCAAAGAAAATACAACAAAGTTTTATTTTATACTCTTTTTTCTTTCATTATCAAAGTGAAAAGACTTACAGGATATAAATTATATTGGACAGAATTCAGAAATCTTGAATTCCAAAGAAAAATTTACATCCTCAAAAATAAAATTTGCTTATGAAAAAAAAGAAAAAAGGCTTTAACAAATTAAAAGTAATAATCAGAAAAGACACTTGACAAAACATTTGATCATATTTTCTGTCAACTGAAGTGGGATCTACTGCTCTAATTCTTGTCTTGAATGATGAATTGAAGCTAATTCATGACAAACTACTTTGATCCTAATTTGATCAACACTATTCTTCCCTTCTCTCCTATAAACTTATATGTAACTAGGATTTGGGAGCAAAAATTTAGCTGCATTCACACTTAATGTAGCTAAACTTAGCTACACTATAATAAAAAATTACATCAGGAATCAAAATGTGTCATAATTCTTTAGGGCAGAAATCCTCTACTTTAAATTGTTGTCAACATCTTTTAAATTAAAAATAAGCAGAAGACTTTGCTTTGCCTCACAACTTAAAGTACAGATACACGATTCATCTTCTGGTCATTTTTTTGCACCTTTAAGTTTTTTTTGTACAACACCTGCCATAATGAATAATTGCCTTGTAATCAAGCTATCAGGGATAATGAGAGACAAATAACAACAGCATATATAAACTATTTCTGCATAATATTAAATCTGCTTTCTGTTTGACATTCATGTGTGGTTAGCCAAGTAAATTCATTTTTAATAAGTAGATCCCACTTCTGATGGTACTTGAGTTGTTATTATTCCCTACTTCGGATTCAAAGAAAACACAATTGGATGGTCAGGAGCAGTGAAATATCCAGTAAAGACCTCATCAAGACTGTAGATTACAATTCTAAAGATCCAATCATTACTTTTATAATTTCCAATTGCCTCCCAGCCTGTATAATCACTACCTTTATTTTTCAAAATTAAATATTTTTCTTCTCTCCTATCTTCTACCTTTTTCTGTGCTCCTGCTGCTGCTAGAACAAAATTTTAGGAAGCATCACATCACAGCAATTGGATATAATTTTTTTTTTCCTGGTCTCTGAAAATTATGATTTTGAATCTGTTCTTGCTGTCATCCTATTTTCATCTTCTTTAAATGGGACAAGATTTTATTTATCATAAAACCTGCTTCGCCCCCTCTCCTTTTCGATTAGTGTTTCTTTTCCACTTCACCTCCAGTTTCTCAATAAAGGTTCTCTCTTAACTATTTTGTTGAGTCTCTGAAAACTACATTGACTAGACATGAAGAAAAAAACAACACTCCTCAAAGATTTTCTTCAGGGTTTGTGTCCTTCCCTCCATAAGTCTCACAAATGACTCACAGGAGAAAAGAGGCCTTGTTTTACGTCTGCAGTGGTTTTTTGTTGTTGTTGCTGGGTTTTTTTTTCCTTTTCTTAAATAAGAATTAGAAAACATTCTGTACTGATCAAGACATATGCAAGTACTTTTTTGTAAGCTTAAATAGTATTTAAACAGTGACAAATTCTCTGCCACTGCTACCAGCTGCCTTTTTCCAGTGGTAATTATGCTGTTGCTATGTTTTTTCACCTTTACACAGTTGTAAATTTGAAGTAACTTCAGTGAAGCATAGAATGAGAATTAGGGGGAAAAAATCTGTGTAGTGTATCTGTTTGCGATTAGCCATCATGTTTCCACATGTTGTATTCCTGCTTGAATTCAAGCAGTCTATGGAAACTTGATCATCACTGTAATTACAGCCTGCTTGAATCAAGTCAGTCAAATAATGTCAAAAACAATTATTTTCTTTTCCAAAGGGCACAACAAGTTTGGCAATACATAAGAGAAAATGCAGATCTCAACATATTAACAGTTTATGAACCAATTTCAGGGTATTCATTCCTTGCTTCTTGTTGAATTAGCAATGATGGGACTTGAAAATCTATTGATGCATTTTCATTAGATTAATTGTTAACCTTTTTTTTTTTTTTAATATAGAAGTTAAACTTTTATGATATGATGTTTTTTTACATATCACCTTTCTAATTAGGTCCAGTAGCTGACAGAAATACTAAGAATAAGGAGAAGTGGGTTTTATTATTAAAATATTGCAGTTGAAAAATAAACACAATAAAATATCAGCAAATGTAACTGATTTTCAGGGGCACTGAGTTTGATGGGATTTTAAAAGAATCCCATTTAAATTGGATTTTGGAATTTAAAAGAATCATAATATTCATGGAGTAAAATTACTCTCCAGGAAATTAAACCTGTTTATTTCCATGTGCCTGAGATCAGGCCACTCACCAAGGTGCCAAATGTCAGACAACTAAGTTTGGATATTTTTTCCAAATCCATTTTTTTCCTTGCAATCTGGAACAAGATTTTCTACAAAATTTAATAGTTTTAAAATAAGCAAGACTTGTAGAATGGAAGGCAGAATAAATTTGGGTGTTAAGTATTTCCTTGACAAATTTGGCGTAGTACTACAAAAGTCTGTAGAGATTAAATATTTCTTTATGTAGTTCACAAAATAAAACACAGAATAATTTTTTGAAAAGTTTTATACTATTAAGAAAATTTTCATAAACTTGTGTTTTAAAAATTCATTTATTTTCAAAATTATTAGCAATCTTGTTAAAGGTACTAGAGTGAAAGTCTTGAATCTACAGTTCACACAAGAACCTTTCAGATGAAAAAGAGCCAAAAGAATACTGAGGGCATAGCTAAATAATGTGATAATAGTGAACCTGACAGGATAAATCATATTTTACAATTTCAGGTTTTTAACAAAATCTGTTGCCTTTCATTAATTCAGATTATGATTTATCAAACTAATTGGCATAAAAATGCCATTGAGATTATGATTAACAAGAAATAAAATCAAAACAGTAATTTCTGTTGGACTTTTGATTCTTTTCATATATAATAAAGTGCTCTGACAAAAGGAAGGTACTGTTAAACGTCATGCAATAAAGAAGTGAAGTCATCTGTGGCTAATTGATTGCTTGAACTTCCTACTTGAAGTGAAAGAAATACCAATTTAAGTTACCAAATATATGTTACTCATTCTCATGTTTAAACTCATCACAGATCTACGCTTTACCTTTGTTTTGTCTCTTAATACATCATCTTTGTCTTGCTGTTTTAAGAATTACACTGATTCTGTTTGCGTTTCCCCACACTATCTTTATCCTTGCTTCATGGCATCTCACTTAGGTGAAACAATTTAATCTAAAACCAGTGAAAGTTGTGTATTTTGGCATCACTGAATAACTGATAACTTAATTCTTTCTGCAAGATCTTAATTCTCTAGGAGACAATCTGAGAAGAATTAGATATAGTTTATTTTAAAAACTGAATGCAAGGTTATATATTAGGAGTATGAATAAATATATATTTACACTCACAGATGAGAATGTAGTATATTCCAAAATGTGAGTATGGATTTCATGGTGGAAGTTTTCAAATATATGTATAAATGTATATGCTTAAATACATAGATGTATACTTGAGTGATTTTCTGTTATATTACAACTACCAGTTTTAGAGATAGCTTGTAATATTAGTCTGTAAACTTTTTCTAATAAAGAATATTTCCTTATATGCTTATGCATTTCTCTGGGCAATTAGATCATGACCCTTTACAGAGATCACTGAGCATTAGTACAGTCATAAAAATTACTTTTTATGTGTTTCTGCCTTAAATCTCTAGCCTGTTTCCAGGAATTTAAATGTATTTATTAGTTCCATTATATACATAATATTGGATATAAATATTTTAAAAGGATTATGTAGCACATATTTGTACGTATGATTCCACCATAACAGAAATATTTGTTGTTTCTGATATGTCTACTCATATACATTATATGAGGGCATTATTGTGCCTATAAAGTCAGATAGTCAAGATTTCTTGCCATGAGAACTGTTGCTTGTAGAGCAATTCTGATAAAGGCATTTTTTTTTCCTTGAGGAATCTAGCAAAAGGAAAAATTAACTTATGAAATTTAGTGGATTCTAGAGATAGAATGAAAAACATTGTAGCATCATATGACGACCATATGGATCTCATTAAAGTCATCCTCTGACAGGCTTCTGCAATCATGGTCTACCCATTTGAACTTCTTTATGCAAGATAAATGCCTTATTCTATTACTGAAAGTGCTGTTCTGAAAGTTTGGTGATAATACTACTGACAACCAAAATAACATTAAAGGGTATGCTACCAGTGGAATGTAAATGTTAGGTAATAGAATCTATGACTAAATATTCACTTAACTACCTAATTACTTGATTAACATTTTGCCATATTTCTTAGCTTGTAATATTTGTAAAGAAATAACTCTGTGATCCTGTAACAATCTTACAGCAAAGTCACAGATAAGTATGTGCCTCTGTTCCCTAGCCTAAATTCAGACTGCCATTTCCTAATCAGAAATTTAGGACAATGTCATTATTTCTTTTTAAGTTTAACTACTAACGATGAACGTCCCAAGTAATAACAACTGTTAACTGACAATGATGTGTACCGCTGTAATTTAAAAAAAAAATATTGTATTATTGACCAGGAGATCATGCTGATTCTTAAACATTAGGCGAGTTTATCTGCATCCTATGAAGCACTGCAAAATGCAATATGAACAACAATATTTGTTTAACGAACAACATGTAAAACATGAAAAAAAAAATACTCTGCCCATTTATTTAAGAGTACTCGCATATCATAACTGTGGATAGGCCACATATAGGCCTAGATTAATTTATCCTGTTGCCACAATAGCAAAGAAGATTTACCCTTTTGGGAAAGACTACTGAGACTGAGTGTATTGTTTAGGTTTTATTTGCAAAAAAGTGAGGTTTCCATGTTTAAGAGGAAGGAAGGAAGGAAGGAAGGAAGGAAGGAAGGAAGGAAGGAAGGAAGGAAGGAAGGAAGGAAGGAAGGAAGGAAGGAAGGAAGGAAGGAAGGAAGGAAGGAAGGAAGGAAGGAAGGAAGGAAGGAAGGAAGGAAGGAAGGAAGGAAGGAAGGAAGGAAGGAAGGAAGGAAGGAAGGAAGGAAGGAAGGAAGGAAGGAAGGAAGGAAGGAAGGAAGGAAGGAAGGAAGGAAGGAAGGAAGGAAGGAAGGAAGGAAGGAAGGAAGGAAGGAAGGAAGGAAGGAAGGAAGGAAGGAAGGAAGGAAGGAAGATTCCTTTCCTTCCTTCCTCTTAAACATGGAAACCTCACTTTTTTGCAAATAAAACCTAAACAATACACTCAGTCTCAGTAGTCTTTCCCAAAAGGGTAAATCTTTGCTATTGTGGCAATAGGATAAATTAATCTAGACCTATATGTGGCTTAGGTGGTTTAGTCATTCTACCTCACCCTCCTGGTTTCTTCTTAAACTCCATCCCATGATTTGCAAGACACATCACGCTATATTGCATTGGAAACTTTTTAAGTGGCAAGCCATTTTTGGACTGGTCAAACATTAATTTAATATTTCACTCACTAAGCACAGACAGAAGCTCTAGATCTGGAATACGTCCTCTAGCCTCAAAGAATATGTACTTATGCTGCCCATATATATATTTGTTTGCTTGCCCATACATATATATTTATATTTCTTTTTAACTGTCTAGAAATGTTTCCATTAAGTTGATTAGAATTTTGTAAGGATTTTTGCATTATCCCACTGATACATACATGTTCTAAATTCAGCGTTATTACTCTCATGCACTGTAGCATGTTATTCCTTAGGAAAAGCTACATCCACACTCATTTTTCCAAAAGGACCAGCAGTTTAGTCTCATTGTTCCTATACTATACATACCTCTAATATCTGTATTTCAGGGAATATTAAAAAATATATAAATTACTCAAAGAAGCCCTAGTAGTTAATTCACACAGTATAAAATTACTACTGATAGTAAATTACTATGACTGTTATTTTTTTTAAATTTACTGACTCATGAAGTAACTGCTGATTGTAGCACTGTCTGTCCCTGCAGTGGTGCTACAGGTCGTCAGCAGTGACCAAATGATTGTCATGTCTTTCTGTAAACAGCCTTGCCTGCAGAGATCCTGAAATTACTGTTTGAAGACCCTAAAGCAAACAATTATTCTCGAGAGAGAATTCGAATATAGGATATAATGTTTCAACAGAACCTCTGACAAATGGTTGATGCGAAATAAAGCGTACTTTAGGGAAGGAAAAAAAAAAAAAATTTCTTGGCCATTTGCCATACTAAGGAATTTAAAGTTATAAATGAAGGATTCCAAAATATATATTTTTTTATTTTGGTGCCAATTCTAAAAACAAAATTTGTTGATCATTATGATGATGACAATAACATTAAGAAAAATCTTATTGTAATATGTGCTATTAATAACTCCCTAATCTGCTCTTCAGATGGCATGCATGCCTAAAAATGAGATTAGAACTGCAAAAGTTTTGTTGTGCCTGGCCACATCAAAAGTCTCACCAGGAGAACTGAAAATTACCTACAGTATTGGTCCCATGCATGTTCCTGAACTTATGCCATATTCAAGGCATTCAAGACTTTGCAGTTTACATCTGTCTTTCCTCTTCTAAGGAGCCTGTCTCAGTGGAAGAAGGAGGAGAAAAATAGAAGTGAAAGTCTGTGTGGTACAGTTACTTGGTAGAAAAAGTTCTAATAATTATCTAACTTTTTGAGAATTCAAAATTAAAGTCTCAAAACACTGATTACAAGTAAGGTCTACAGTCTGTAGTTTTGCTCCACCCTTTATTCTAAATATGGTAAAATAAAAAATAAACATAAATAGCAAACACAGTACACATGAAAGTTCATCAAGACTGAAAAAATGTAATTAAAAAACAACATTTTGTATCTGTGTGATGTAGGTACCCAGTCCCAAGTTAAATCCTACTGTGATCTACTTTGGAAAAATACTAAAGTAAATGAGAGTATAAGAATATATATGGAGAAAAATAAAGGAAATGAAAGTTTACAAACTTAAAAAATCATGTGAGTATTAAGAAGCAATTTAGGAAGGGTACACAGAGACTAAGTATTGTTGTCTTTTGTCATGAAATCAATAGCAGCATCATCACAAGGAAATCGAAGCAGGATTATATATTCTATTCAGAACAAGAGAACACACAGTAAGGAACTTCAGAAAAAACTGAATTATCTCCACTAACTCAGTAGGGGATTATTCAGGTTGCCAAAACAATATTTTCCAAAAACATATAAATATTAAAAAATAAACTCTATGGCATTGAAATTAAAAAGATACTTAATATTTTATCCCACTGAAAATAAGAAATATTTGGAAGAGCAATACATCACACATCTCTCTCTCTTTAGAATCCTATCGTGGGCTAAACCAGGGCATTTCCAACTTCCTAGAAGCTGGCACAATCTGTGGCACATATGGCGTAGAAGTCTAGTAGGAGAAATCTAAGAAATAATTTTGCAATGTACATCTTTATCTAACTCCTGCTCTCTTGCCTGATTTAGTCTGCTGTGAAACAGTGTTGAAAGTTTCTTCCAATCTCTATCATCACACAGCTTAATAAATCACTCTCTGCATAGTTCTTGTATGTAGCACTAGGAACTATTTCTCCGTCACCTAAATTTGGAACAGAGATTTCATTGTTGCTCATTTTTTCTTTATCACCTTTCATTGAAAAGAAGCATCACAAGAGTGGAACTCCAACTTGCTCACAGTTCCAAATAATCCTTTCAGTGTTAGTAGAAATAATTCTATGGCAATGAAACTGGGATGTGTGTACCCGTCTGTTCTTCCAACAAAATCTTTTCCAAGTATTTGCTGAAGAGAAAGAAATTTTCATACAGTATTAATGTAACACCAAATATTTTTTTCCCGCTTGATCACTTTCCAATGGTACAATAGCAAGATGTATTTTTCCTCCCTGATATCTGAGAAGACTGTTACAACACCTACAAATATTCCTGTAATTCCCATCTGTCATCTTCTGAGGTACCATTGAATAACCAGGGTATGGCTGTCTCACTTAGCAACGTAACAGGGTTATGAAACCCTTGAGAAATTGGTTTAAAATTTATCTTTTTCCTATAGGGCAAAGCTACACAAATTCCTTACAAAAGGTTTCTCCTTGCCAAAGGAAGTTGATGTGTGACTTAGACTCAAGGAGAATAACCTGATAGAATATTTCATGAACTGAATTTTCACTTGAAAAACAAATTTTTTTAAAAAAGCCATCAATGCCCAGGAGTCAATAGAAGGAATAACAGAAGGTCAGGCTGTATTTGCACTGACAAGTCTGGATCAGGAAATACTACTGGGGAGGGGACTGGGAGTATTTCAACTTAATGTGCCAATTTTTAGCTGTGCAATTCCCATAGGGTGTGTTCCACCACCATTACTCATGTCAAGTAATATATTATTCTATGAGGTATTCCTACTGACTACAATTCCAGTTGATTTCATCCTACCTAGTCATAGATAGGAAATTTTTCAGCATCAGAAAATGTAACAGATAGGGGTCCTTGTCTCAGCTTGAGATATCTGTAACCCATGATAGAGACATACAAAATATATATATGGTAGCTGTATTTTTATTCACTGATTTCACTGGAGTATGTTTCTCAGCCTAAATAAATCTGGCTTTTGGAGATAAATGCAACATTAAATCTTAAACTGTGAAGTGTGTGCTTTCACTTGAGATGTCTCATATATAATATTTTTTTAAAAAAAGGTAATTACTTAGAAAAGGGACAATGCAGCAAGGTCCCCTTTCAGTGAATCTGAACATAAATACTGTCTGAAAAGGACCAGGCAATATCTGACCTATTAATACATCTGCAGTCTAGCACTTGTATACATTATTACAATATGGCTTAGTAGTTTTCAGGAGAATTTTACTGAAGCGTTCTTGAGGTTTTTTTCACTTTTGAAAAATTGAAAGATATCAGGGAGCTTTTGTCATCTTGTGTTGTTCTGTTGCTTTTCCCAGAAGAATTATCATTCATTGACCAGCCTCAGCTGGGTCCAACCCACATCAGGTTGGACAATGGTCATGTGGGGAAGTAAACCTGGGCCATTAGGAAGAAAGCTGCAGAGGCAATATGTAGACATAGGGAGTTCCATTATAGGGAAACTGAATTAAATCATAAAGAAAACCAAATCTTTGGAACAGATATCCTTATGGGAATTGATGTCAAAATGTCACTGTTCTTGCAGCCATGTAGTCAAATAGGCTTATCACAGCAGGTAAAGCTCTTCCAAAGACATATGAGTTATCATAATTCTCCTCTTTTCTCCTTGGGAGAAGGTGAGTTTTTTTTGATGAAATGGCTTCAGTTTCAAATTTAAAGAAAAAAATTAATAAAGAGTCCTTGATTTTTTCAGAGTTTAGAGAGAACTTTCTTAAACGCATCTCTAATTCTAGTAAGGTACAGCTACAATTTTCTTTTTTTTAAATTTGCATAAAAGGTTGGAATTATTCAAAGATGGAATTCAGCATTAGTGCTGGAGTCTAATTAAGCTTACATAAGCAGTTATACTCTTGTTTAGCTTTTAGCATGGGAGAAAGAGGATGCTTTTTTGTGTAATTAAGAAGAGTAGACCACTAGACAATGTTGTCAAAGCTGGTTTTGCATTGTAAGAACTGCACGATATACTCTGCTGCCCAACATTAATTGCTATATGGGAAAGAAGATTCATATTTTGCATTGTGTAAGTGGTTTTGCATAAGTGGTGGCAATCAGGCAATAATTTTATGTTTTATCAGTATATATTTTTAATAGTCCTGGGGCTTCTGTCTTCCAATAAAGGATAATCAGTAATAGAGCTGAAAAAATATCTATACCCTGCTGGTTTTCAAGACGCTAACCTGAACACCTTTATTTGGGTGTTTTCATCTCCCTCCTAAACAGAGAATCTAAACTGAGTGGTGTTTATTTATTCATTACAATTTTAGTTTTACAGTAGTGTCAGACCTGATACTAAGAAATATGATTTGCATGAAATGATATTTTTTCTTTTTCCAAATTTTTGTTTTTTCTTGGATGATATTTTTGAGCTGTTCTCCACAGCCGTGAAAACTAGAAAAATGCACATTTTACAATGAAAGGTGACACTCTCTTGTTATCACTTATGTCCAGCAGCTGGTGCGTCAAGTACAGCATTAAATACCGCAAGACTTGTGATAAAGCAGCAAGAGCTGGCAGGAATAGGTTTATTTGGAAATATGTGTTATTGGTAGAGAATAATGTTCAACATTGGCTTAAAAGCGAGGGCTGGCATGGGATGGGATTTGGTTTCCATGAGTGTTTTCTAAAGCCACTCTAAGGGGCTTGACGATGTCTGTTTCCAAACAATCTTTTTTTGTGTGTGTTGTTAAAGCAAAACAGCTACATAGAAAGGAAAAAACCGACATTTGTATAATGCTGCCAAAGGTGTACAGTCAACATACCAGAACACTAAAAATGAAAATATTTAATTTCTCTATTTTGCTTCATTATCAGACATTTTTTAGCTACGTTCAACAACACAAAGTAAAAGTGTTTGGAAAAAGCTGTTTCACTTTCATTTTTTAAGCAGGGGAGTAGGAGGTTGGTTTTGCCAATCTACAGGCACTATAAATTGTGAATTAAGGGGGTGCAGAACTGAATCAGTCTGCCAGTTCTACAAGGTAACACTTTGCACTTATCAGGAGGCCAAAACAGAGTATGAGAGTAGTTCAATTGCAGTACACCAAAAGATACATTTCCTAGAAGAATAACCTCAGGCATGAGAGAAGGAAAAAAACCCCTTCTTCAGCCAAGTTCTAACACTTCTTACATTGTGTTCACTGGTGTGTGTCTGGGGTTTGTCTAGGAATTTGTACAAAAAATAATTTTCTTGCTAATTTCTTCTCTCTTTGTCTGTGTTTGTGAGGGATGCTATTTCAGCTGGACAAGGATAAGAAAAAGAATGGTTAATCTTGCCTGCAATTGCTCAACTTAAAAGGTCAAATTCATCAGGAAAGTTTAACACTGACCTTGGCTTTAAAGCTATATCCATCTCGGCTCCCACCAGCCCCTTCCTTCTTTTGACCTCACCCCAAAAGTTTTTTAACAAAGGTGTTTTATCAAGTGTCAAAAATAAACTGAAGTGTGTAACACTTGACTATTAGAAGATTATTCTCCTTATGTCATTCACTCTTTGACTTATATAATATTTTTTCCTCTATGCTTTCATTCAGCAAAATACTTAGGCTCATAAATAAGCTTGAAGATGTACATAGTCTCTGGGAAATAAAAAGTATTACTTGCCTGCTTAAAGTTACCCATGCTCTTAACCACTTTAGGGCTCTTAACCAGGCCCTAAAATGAATTTTAAAAAAAGAAAAGTTAGTTTATGCCTTCCATTTTTTCCCCTTGCTCCTCCACAATGGGATATTGTAGGGACATTTAAGGAGAGTTTAAAGTTTTAGATGTCTGGATCATAAGCATAATTTGCTTTGTTATTTTGGTTTTGTTACTGTCAGGATTTAGTTGTGGATATCCACTAGTTAGAATGAAACAACCACATCTTTATCATCATGGAAAATCTCAGCTGACTGCTGCTTAGAAATGAGTGACTTTTCCCATTACCAAGCTATATAAATCACATACAAATATCAGAAAGAATAAGATGATTTTAAATTAAATAATATCTGGAATTTGGAAGAGCTCATTTTACAGTTTCTCTTGTCAGTTATTTTGACCAGCTCCCCTTTTTTTTTTTTTTTTTCAACAAAAGTGACTTGTGCTGCACCGGTATATGAAATCTATAGCCACTATCAGAGTAACTCCTTCCAGCCAGACTGGTCAGGAGAACTTTGAAGTTCTTTTATTGTTTTTAAATTTTGTTCTTCTCTTTCTTTAGCACAGAAAGCGACACTGGCAACCATTCATATGTTCATGTAGAAAAACTCACCATTTTTTTGTTTTCTCTAAACCTATCTAGTTTGCTGCCCACATTTTTATTAAACACAAACTATTCCATACAACTCTTGCCAGGAGCAAAATAGCCCACAGTATAACTCCTCCATAACAGAATAATTTAAAATCTTGATTTATTCCAGGTCTAAGGCAACTGTACATTTTTTTCTGCTGTTTCTGCTATCCTTGACATAGGTATGGGAGTCAGGTACTTAAGCTCCTACACCACAGGATTTCAGCTGGGATAGTTTACCTATAAGATATTTCTTCCTCTTAAATTTAAGGCTATTTCATTCATGAGCTGTAGATTTTTTTTTTCCCAAAGCAAGGTGGATTATACAATGTCAGTAAGGAGAGTAAATAAGAATCCAGTAGTTTAGACAGTGCGTAAAAAATGAAATATAAAATAAAAAATGCAAAGGATTTAATTCTAGATAACAAAGTTGCTGTCATAATAAATTTACTGTTCTGAATTTTAAAATATTACTGAAATATGAAGAATCCCAAAATAAATACTTAAACTAAGTAAACTTGCAGTCACACATATATGTTGTAAATTTCTGGAGTGAGACACTTTCATTTTAAATTTCATTTAGACTAACGCTAAATGTAGAAGGAAACCATTAATGTCCCATCATTTATAAATTATATCTGCTTCTACATAATGCTTCAAAGCCATTTTTAAGACACTTAAGATTTTTTCAGTTTGCACTAAATATGTACCAAGAGATGATAATTTAGAATTTAGACCAATATTTAAACTCACATCATATACTTAATTTAAAATAAATTTTAGTATAAAAATTAGAATTTCTCAAGATATACAGCCCATGATTTCCCTCTTCTGATCCAGAGAACAAGCTTTAAAATTAAGTTCTTTGAGTTGTTCCTAAGTTATTGGATTCCAGAGCACCCAGAAAATGGTAAACCATGAGACCTGAAACACCAGCTATGACAAGATGAAAACTCGTTCTTGCTATTAAAGACAGATTTTTCAGTTACTTTAAAAGAAAAAGAGCAAAATGAAGAGGATATGATCTGGGAAAAATATCTCATAGGGCCACCAGCCCTTCCTAAAGTTGTGACTGGAAGAAAAAAGATTTTTTTAAAGACAAGGGTGCATGTAGAAAATTTCTGTATGGCATTCCTAGTGAAGGAGAAATGTAAAATATGTGGTCAGAATTCAATCCTGCCACAGACATTTCAGCCATG
This sequence comes from Phaethornis superciliosus, assembly GCA_023637945.1. NCBI lineage: Eukaryota > Metazoa > Chordata > Aves > Apodiformes > Trochilidae > Phaethornis > Phaethornis superciliosus. The sequence continues at coordinate 20,691,414 of JAJQWJ010000007.1, read as the reverse complement.
TATCAGCTATACCTTTTTGGTTTGTGCAACTTTCCTCAATACATATATTTTCCAGTCTGAGGACTGAGAGACTCACTCTGAAGTAGAAACAGTCTTATAAAGGTTATACTACATTTTTTCAGATTAATTTGAAAGATGGAACTTTCCATGCTAGTTGTTAATACTCTTAAGTATTTTTAAGCTTTTTTAGGCAGTAACAGGAATTGTTTGCATTTGCACAGTGCCTCTGGCAACTACTATACTATATTAAAATAAAAATGTTGGAGCGGACATCTGCTGAAAAACCATGTCTTCGCTTCTGGATTTTTGTTTCAGTATTTACCATAATAAAACAACCTAAGCATGGGCACTGTGTCAAAAGTCAAAGGGACAATGATGATATGACCATGACCTAGGAGTATTTTGCTGAAAGACAAGTCCCTTTCAAAGCTGGTACCAAGTGTATATCAGGTAGAAATTCTCATACAATTTTTATGACTGAGGGGAAACACTGTCCCAGTAACTTGTGACTTTATCATTACAATTTTAAATTCAGTTATTGCCCATTTTAATATACTAAACAGTTTCCTTGGATATATAAAATAGAATTATTGGTCCATTTGAAACAAGAATATGGTGAATGAAGGGGGAAGGACAGAGGTAGAGGCATTGATGTGGAATTTCTTTACCAGTTCACCAAATCAGCTTCAGCACAGCAGCCAGCTTTTTTGGATGAGTTGGTTAGAAAGACAACAGTCCTTACAACAGTAATGCTATTCTGTTGTCTTCTCTTATATGTATAGTAAATAATATATTTTCATTTTAACATTCTAATACCTTTAAAAATAAGTCAGAAGAGAGCATATAGAGAAACACAGTATGCTTTCTCACAGTCATGTTGTCCTTATAGACAGACATGTGACAATATATCACAATGAATTATTCATAATTTGAAAGTAACCTCTGTTCAAGGACATCTCAATTTCTTCTCATCCTATCACTGGTTTCATGGGAGAAGAGACCATCCCTCACCTCACCACAACCTCCTTTCAGGTAATTGTAAAGACCAATAAGGTCTCCTCTCAGGCGTCTCTTCTCTAGACTCTTCTCTAGTTCCCTCAGCTGCTCCTCATAAGACTTGGGTTCCAGACCCTTCACCAGTTTTGTTGCTCTTCTTTGGACAAGGTCCAGCAACTCAATGTCTATCTTGTCCTAATGTCCAATCTGAACTTTCCTGATGCATCTTCATTCCATTTTCCCCTGTCCTAATGTGGGCACCTGAGAGCAATCACCTCCCCCTTCACTGCCCCCTTTGAGGAAGTTGTAGACTAACATGAGGTCTTCTCCAAGTTGAACAAACTAAGTGACTTCATCCACTTCTTGTAAATCTTGCCCACAAATCCTTTCACTATCTTGGTCACCCTCCTCTGGACAGGCTCTAATAGTTTTATGTCACTATATAGAGGTGCCCGAAACTGCATACAAAACTCAAGATGGGGCTACATCATTGCAGTGTAGAGTGGGACACTCACCTCCATCACCTAGCTACCTATATTATCCTTGGTGCACCCCAAGACACTGTTGGCTGCCAGGGCCAAAGGCAATATGTTGGTTCATATTCAACCTGCCACCAAGCCAACCCCCCAGATAATTTTCTGAAGGGTTGCTCTCCAGCCTCTTGTCCCCTACCTTGTATGTATAAACATGATTGCCCCATCCCAGATGGAAAATCCTGTACTTGCCCTCGTTACATTTCATATGGTTGTTGACTGCCCAGTTTTTGAGTCCATCTGTTTCTCTGAAAGGCCTCTGAACCCTTGAAGGAGTCCACAGTAGTTTAGTATTAGTAGTTTAGTATTACTGGCAAACAAGGTACATTTGACTCCTGCATCCAGATCATTTATAAAGACATTAAAGAGCACTGGTCCTAAAACTGAGCCCTAAAACTGGTTATATAGGTTATATATACAGGTATATAGTTTATACATATATTTAAAATTTAACAAAAATCCGAAAACTCAAAGTATGTTTTTCCTTTTCTACAACTGGACAAACACACAACAGTTTTGGCTATGAATACTTCTGCATGCTTTGAAAGTAGCATTCTACCACCATTTGAATGAACTTGCGTGACCCATCAGTCAATGTGAGCAAACGTGTATGAGTAAGGACTCATGATTCAGGACTCCGCCCACTCGGGTGACCAGTATCTATTTTCTTTTTTTGCCAGAAACCACACTCACAGCAGGACTGCCAAACGTTTCATTGCTGTCTCTCACTCTCTCCAAGCCAGAACCCTCCTGTCATAGTGGGAAGGGGATATTCTGCATCCTAACAGCACAAACAGCTTTAACAATCTCTTTTGTCCAACTCCTTCACCCGTAACTTGATTTCAGTATTCACTGAAAATGACCACAACAGACCATGAATGTGCTGAGCATATTCATTTTAATATCTAAATAAAACCTTGATACTGTTATTATTTAGCATTTCTCAACAGTTCTGCAAGTTTGATAGCAATACCAAATTGCTGAGAAGACCCATTATAAACTCAAGCAAGACATACTAGCTCAAGCGTGAAGTTGTGAGAGGAGATATAGTTAGAACAAATATAGTAAGTGGTAAGTAACAAAAGATGTTATTAATGTGTCTAGATCTGAGGCAGGAATGTAGAAGAACTAAAGCACTGAGGTAGGGTCAAGGCCACCATGCTTTCACAAGAATCTGGGAAAAAGAATGTGTTCAAAAGATTCCCCAGTACAAATCTTTCTGATTCTGTTCCCTCATCATATTCGCTTTTTGCTACCTGTGACTCTCAGCTGCCTGAATGGTTTTGCAGTATCTAACAAGCTTAGGTGTCACCTTCAAATTTTATTAATGTTTTCCAATATTTTTCTAGTTTCTTGATGAATTAGCCTGTCAAAAACACTTTTTAACAGATAGTATAATAATTGAGCATTGAACATCTGTTCGAATTTGTTGTGGATAAATACTGAATTAGATAGCCACAAACATAGAATTTATTATTGCCAGTAGATGGTTTTCTGCAGTAAATAATTGCTACCTGGAAAATTATTTTACTTTTTTATTATTAAAAAACTGACTGAGAATAATATAAAAAGTATGGACTCTCTAATTCTGTCAAACTCTTGTCATGATGAAATAACTTGTTTGGGTTTCCTTATTTTCTTTCACTTGGCACTTTTTAGCAAGACTGTGGGACATACACTTTACATCAATATTTTGTGAGCCAAAATTTTGACAATTTTTCTTCCTTAGATAGATATGGTATGTGGTGCATAAATTAATCTCATTCTTTACAGAATTTATCCTGTTTAGGTATACAAATGGAATAATTGTTATATTCCAAATTTATTTCTAATGGGTATGCACCTGAAGTCTTTTTTTCTATAATTTGATTAATTCAGCTTTTTCAACATCTCATAGTCCAGAAATCACAAATTCCAAATTTTGAAATGGCTTACGTTTATACAACAGAAAGCCCTACTGCCTGAATAGCAGCTTCACATTAACACTAGACACTAGGAAATCTCTTTCAAAATACATGTTAAACAATGAAACTGAGAACATTTATATATAGCAGTTTATAGAAGGCTGGTAATCTAAATACAAATGTTGTGCTTTAAAAGCTCAGATCAGTTAGAAAAATGCTCTCTCTAAAGAAATTGAAAATTAAAATGTCTGCATGTTGAAACACATCTTAATTTAAAATGCTTAAAAAATAAGTAGCAATCATCTTATTTTTCTGTGTGATACAATTATAGAATAACAAGGAGGAACATTTTTGAAGTATATTTAACAAGTAGCTTGTTTCAGCCTGGATATTAGCTTGATTTACCATCTGCAGAATTACCAATAACATGATGCATTTATTACCCGTAAAAGCTATTAGCAGGTCATTTTGTTCAGTTCATCATATGTGTCTTGAGACACAATCTGGCGTCTAACAGATTTTCCTACATTGATGTCACAGAGAATCAGACTGTTCTTTAATTGATTGTTTCTTGCTAGACTTCTTTGATTAAAACAGGTTGTGCTGTTTGCTTTTTGTTCTACGTTTCTCTACTTTAAATGCATGCTCAGGAAAGGCAGAAATTATCCACAATTCCCTGGATTTGTCTAATTCAACTTGTATGTGATAATCCTTGTAATCAAGCTGTTTAAAAAATGTTCCAGTTATTCTAAACCCATTACTCCCTTCCCAATTAATACAATCTACACAATGTTTTAAAAGCTATTCATCTTTCCAGGCCAAGTTGTTAGAGGATTGTTAGATCTTAAGCCTTGGAGACATGAGTGCATACAGAGGAATGGCATCAGAAGAAAGTGGTTTTTTCCTTTAATTTACTGAGGGCAGGCTCATAAGCTGGGCTCTAGCAGTAGGAAAAGAGGTAACTGTTCTATAAAACAGGAAATAGAATAATATCTGCGGACAGTTTGCTTGGTGCTTCATTTGAAAGTATGGTCTCATCTGGCCCTCAAGAGCCAGTTCTGTGCTCTGGGGGAATAGAATACCAGTTGTGTGGTTTATACTACTGTTTCTTCAAGAATCATCAATTTGAAATAAAACTGGATTAGGCAAGAACATAAAAATGAAAACAAAACCCAAAAAAACAAACAAACAAAATCAAACCAAAAACCAACAAAACAAACCCAGAGCTATTTTTAAGTTTGGTGGTTGCAGAATTCTACCCAAAATATAATTAACAGAGCTCAAGATACTATTTGAATTGTGGTAGAGGTATTTTTGTTTCTTTCTCTTTTTTATTTGCTGCTAAGAATATCAGATGATTTAAATTGCTTTCATTACCTAGCAATTAATAGACTAATGTCATATTACACTGTCTAAGGATTTCATATTTTTTAATATTAAATTCTGTTTTCTGATTATGAAAATGATATACCAGAAGATCTCTCCATGCAAAAATTTTATTCATAGCTGAAGTAAGGCTCAAGTGGTGCAGGTAACTTATGCATTGGCCTTTTGCCCTAAGATGCAGCTTAAGACACATGACTTTTCTTCATGCTGCACCACATTTATTGTTTATAATTATTATGCATGTTGGTACCCAACATGAATTGCCTACAAAGCTAAAGGGTATGTCTGGGGTGGATCATCTGTAAAACTAAGATTCTGAATGCAGTGATTTTTCATTCTTACTTATGCAGTTTCTAGATTCTTTTGAATATGACTAATACAGAAAAATTTGTGATATTATATGGAATATAAACATAATGATTTCTTGGACATTTTTTTTAATTGATGAAATTATTGACTGTAGTGAAGTAGGATTCTCTATGTTCTATATTACATACTACGTGTAATTATCTGACTTCAGAGACAGATGCTGCACTACTTATGACTATGAGACAAAAATCACTTAAAGAGAGAAGAACTGGAAGAAAATCAAAATGAGCGAGAGAGAGAAAAGAGGGGCAAAACTTGCATTCAGATGAGCTGCACTTTACCCCATCACAGATACAAGGTCAATACTCACTTTCCCTAAAGCTTTAACTCCTGTTCCTAAGGAAAGTTGTAGTGACATTAGGAGAATTCTGTATGTCTTTTTTTTTTTTCAAGGTTGTACGAACACAGAGGTTCATAAAACATAGATATGTATCGAGGCCATTAAATCATCCTACTGTCTCTTTCCAGTGTGACACTGAACAATTGCATTGGTACCACCAAGTTAATATCTTCGTCAGCTTTCAAATAAAGGCCAGTTACACACTGTGGTTTAACATACCTGTCCTGTCCATGACAGCAGAATCCACTGTTAAGCTTTTTCAGGGGTCTGCGTCTCCCATCAGTTATATGACGGAAATATTCAGAAGACATCACACTTCAAACTTACAGCTGTTGTCAGAGCAGCTCACCAATAATTAGTTTCCTGTAAGCAGAAAAAGAAGCAGCTTTTCCCAGTGTACTCCGTTCCATACCAACCTTTTAGAGGCTACTTGAAAGAAAATTTACATAACTCACATGTTCAGTGCACACACATAACATTCATACTTTTTAGAACAGGTCTTGGAGAACACCAATGGAATGAGCCATGGAGACAGGGAACCAGTGATTTGCACTGACAGAACATAAAGCAATGACAGGCGGAAGAAATGAACAAGGAAAAGAATGAAAGTGACAAATGGCATAAGACCCTCTAGGGTAGGAAAAGTAGACACACTTTCAAATGCAGGATGAGAGTAACAAAGAAAGGATGCAGAAAGGCCAGAAGGATGTATGGATAGGACCCAAAGTGAAAGCGCCATATACAAAAGGAGGGGTGGGAAGTAGATAAGCAATCAGTACAGGGCAGAGAAAATGCAGTCAAAAACTGTCAATGATTTTCCAAATGCTAAAGATCTCTTCTTTGACAAGTTCCTAGATGTTTTTATTCTAGAAGTCCCCATAGAACAGTCACCCAACAGAAGGGAAGAGCTACCACCTAGGTTCTCAATACTTTCTGGTTTCTGCTTCCAGAATTATAATTTCTTTCCATGAGGTCTCACGCATTCTCCAACCCATATAAAACCCTAGATTTTGACTGCTGGTGTTCTGTCTGGAGAATTTTAACTTCCTCAACCCACTTTCTTAATTTGTAGCTTAGCCAATGCAGAAATTTAACAGAGGAAATAAAACACAGAGACAAACTGTTCTATATTTAATAATAATAATTAATAATAATAATCCATTTGCCAGGACAACTCTGATTACTTTTACCATCTGAAAGGATGGTAAGGCCTCTTGAAGTGAAATATTCCTGTACGGCCTGAAGGTTTTTACATCACCAAGCTCTGAATTCTGAATTCTGCAAATGTCCACACTTCTGTTACATAGGGAGAGAGGGGATATAGCTCATATTACTCTAACTTAGAAATGCATTTGAGCTATAGATGTCATATAAGTCCATGCCCTCTTTATTGAAAAACATTTTATTTCTAGTTAAGATCACTTCAGAGGTGGCAAAATGTTCTTGCTCTCTTTTCCTCTCTCTCCCCTTTCCCACCTATTTTTCTTCCATTTTTCTTGCATCTGGCTTACAGTGTAATTTTTCTCTCTATGAATGGTTCTGAATTAGAATGGCAATGGCAACCCCCTACACTGCATAGAAAAGAAACAAAATTTATTTATTATCAATGCACAAAGACATACACTTTTGCTCTAAGTTAAAAGTCCATTTAAACCTCCAATAAGGGAAAACGCTACTCCTTCATAACACAACTGTTAAAAAATAAGAGCAACTAAATAAATGAAATATCAGATTTAAAAAGTGTCTCTAAGCCTATCAAAAGATCCCAAATACTTTTCAGTCTATATAGGATTGAAAAATAACTTCATTAATAAATGACATGAAAACATCTCTGGTGAAGACTTTGTCAGTCATTCTACATGGACATACATACACAGATTCTCTTTTGTAGGTGGTGTTGGGGAATATTATGAGCAACAAACCTTCCTGAATCTATGGAGAAAACATAGACACACAGATTTTGATTACAAGGGTGCATAAAATTACAAGGACACAGAAAAGCAATACCACATCTCTTGAAAAAAAAGTGCTGTGAGCCTTCAGCAACCACAAACTGCCGGTCCTCAATTTGTTTCTGAGCTAAAACATGAACCTTGAAAGCAGACTTGCTGAGATTTTAACTCCACACATACTCAGAGGAAAGAGTGCCACCTACTGAGAGCAGACATTGAAACATGGCATATTCTTCCAGACTTATACTGCCTCTTCTCTTCCTAACAGGTATAAAGCTATAAGCATGTATTAATATTCCAGTCTAGATGTATTTGTATGGGTTTTTTAAATTTTAAAATTTAATAAGATAATATCACACAGGTATGAAAAATTAAGAGTCAAAGACCTTAGGATACCACTGTGACTTTGGAGAACTTTGGGTTAATCGCAGCAATGACAACGTTTCTGTGGAGTTTAGTCTCCTGGCCAGTGGTTGCACATCAGCTAAGAGGCAGTGGATGAGTTAACTAGAGCATCAAAATTGAGGAGGAGGGAAGAAATTCCCAACATCTGTCATTTCTGAGAAAAGAAGACTAAAACAACTCGCTCATCTAGCAAAAGATGTATTTCATCACTTTCTGAAAATATTTATAGTGTGAGCATTGGTCTTTCTTTCCAAGAGTCTGAGTAGGTTATAGATGAGCTTGTTTTTATAATTGTAGTCCCTGTTCACTTTCCTCAGTTTTACATATCGTTGCATCACTGTTAGTAAAATTGACGCATGAGCAGGATGTTTTATATTGGGTTAAGCTGCACAGCAATAATGGCTTAGAGTAGATGGCCCATACTACCAATTGCTGGTAGTGTGCTCAACTGGACTCAGCAGTATTATCTGGTTCATGAATACAGATCAACCACTTCCACGACTTTTTAAAAATATTATGCTATTGCAAGAAAAAAAAATCGTTACAGGCATAAAAAATATTTATGGGGCAATCTGGCATTGGTGCAAAGAGCAGAATAGGGTAGAAAGAAAAAGCCCAGGGGAGAGCAATTTTGGAAAAAGAATGCACCGGTGATAAGAGACGTAATGCTGCTTACTTCTGTAAAGCTGCAGCCTTTCTGTGCCCTGCACGCTCGCTGGCAATGGGTCAAGGGGCAGAGCCTTCACATGCTAACATAAGGAAAATCAATTTCAGTCCTCAGCGGACTCAACTACTGGAACAAAAGGCAACCCAAGCAATTGCTCTATGGCACTTCACATACTTCTGGCATGATGCAGGCAACTCACCACTCCCAAACCCTGTACTGGTTCTAGAGCAGTACAGGGTTCTTTACTGGTTCTAAAACACGCAGTTCTGTGCAGTTTTTGCCTTCACATATACACACATACATGACTTCAGATTTGAAGCTGTTAGTGAAAAAGTAGAACCAGCTCTCTGGAGCTAAACTGATTCCTTGGCCAAACACAGCTCTTTACTTCTTTAAGATAGCCATTAAAACACACAGACAAAGTTGGGTTGATTAGTTTGCACTAAGTTAAGAGAAAACAAGTATAAAGCCTAGACTTTATATTTTCATTAAAAAGCAAGAAAATAAAACAAGCTCATGCTTTATTTAACTTTCAAGTACATGCTACACAAGACCAACCTTTCTGTGCTATTTTGTCTTGTGGAGGAAAGTTTCTCACCAGGCCACCTGATAGCTGCAAAACTAAAAAGGACTCCCACTTGTCAATTATTACTTAAGCTCTGGCAATCAATGGGGCCAAGATACAAGTAGAATTAAGAAGGGCATAACATGCAGGACAGGGAAAAGGAGGATAATTCTTGTCCTGAAGAATTTGCAAGCAGACATCTTAGATTTTCTATCTTTCCTAAAACAATTTTAACTTACCTTGAGCTCAAAGATAATTTGTTGTTACAGTTGTTACAGAAGATGTTCTTGGGTCTCATCCAGTATTAGAGAAACTAGTAAAGGATAATTCACTCAGTATTACCCATGTAAAATCGACAAAGTTCAGCATCCAGTCATGAAACCAAGCAGAAAAACTGACCGGACAACAGTACTTCTTGGGTACAAAAGACTCGCTGCTTGTTGTTTGAACTTGTGCATCCTAGACCTGTATGCCTATGTTGTGTTTCCTTGCCAGCAAGGTCATGCTTGACACTCTTTGTAAGAGCAGCAGCTGCACATCTCTCATTTGAGGCTGCCACACTAAGCCAGCAACCGCTGAAAAAACGACCCAACATTCTTTGTAATAAGCCATGTGATACATGCAGAAAATGTGGTACAGCTGTGTTTTTGTACATAAAGAAACCAGATATCAACTCCTAATGATAATGTTCGCTTACTGTCATAATTTAAGAAACATTTGAAGATGCGGCGAACACCATGGAATCATAGAATCATAGAAAGTTAGGGCTTGGAAGGGATCTCGAAAGATCATCTAGTCCAAACCTCCTGCCAGGGTAGGGTCACCTATAGCAGGTCACACAGGAACACATCCAGGTGGGTTTTGAAAGTCTCCAGGGAAGGAGACTCCACAGCCTCCCTGGGCACCCTCCCTGTCACCCTCACACTGAAAAACTTCTTCCTAAAATTTATACGGAACTGCCTATATTCCAGTTTATAACCATTGGCCCTTGTCCTATTGTTGTCACCCCTGAGAAAAGCTTGTCTCTGTCCTCCTGGTACTTGCTCCTTACGTAATTATAAACATTAATGAGGCCATCCCTCATTCTCCTCTTCTCCAAGCTGAAGAGACCCAGCTCCCTCAGTCTTTCCTCATAAGGGAGATCTTCCACTCCAATAATCACCTTGGTCACTCTGTGCTGGACTCTTTCAAGCTGTTCCCGGTCCTTCTGGAACTCAGGGGCCCAGAATTGGACACAATATTCCAGATGCGGCCTCACCAGGGCAGAGTAGAGGGGGAGGAGAACCTCTCTCGACCTACTAACCACCCCCCTTCTACTGCACCCCAGGATGCCATTGGCCTTCTTGGCCCCAAGGGCACATTGTTGGCTCATGGTCATCCTTCCATCCACCAGCACCCCCAGGTCCCTTTCCCCTATGCTGCTCTCCAACAGCTCAGTCCCCAACCTGTACTGGTACCTCGCGTTGTTCTTTCCCAGATGTAAGACTTTACACTTGCACTTGTTCTAATTCAATAAATTTCTCTCTGTCCAACTCTTAAGTCTTTCTAGGTCCCTCTGAATAGCAGTATAGCCTTCTGGGATGTCAACCCCTCCTCCCAGTTGTACTGCTAGAGGTCTATAGATCATCTACAGAAGAAAATGTCACACTTCTTTTTACATTACTAGCTTCAGCAGAAGAGTATTTCACCTCTGAAAATTCCAAGCTATCTACTTCAAAATGCCAGAGAGCTGTACTTACTTTTCCTCATGCACAGTGGTCCTAGAGTGACCAGCAGGACCTGCCAGACACTGTCCACTAGTTCAGTAACAAGGCCCTCCACAGGAAAGTTTGCAGTGACTCTCATCGAATCAGGGTGACAGACTAATGACACTGGGAATGCTGTCTACGAAAACACAGAACTGGGGGGAATTTTTTGTTTTGCCTACACTACAGTAGCTTAAAGGAAATGCTGTGTCAGTGTTTTTGATGCATTCAGGGACTGAATGTAAACAACATGGTACAACTCTAGAAACTGCCATCATAAAATATTTTAAGAGGCAGAGTAGAGTAAAATAAAATAAAAGTGTCTTTTTATGTGATATCTCAGAGTAATTCAGGATTTATGATACCTTAACCTTTAGAATCCAAAATATTAAGCTATGTTTCTTAGAGATAATAACTCGGTTGTCCCTCACTTATGTGTCTTAGATAAAAGCCTACTGCCACAGAATCCATGAATGCTCAAATACCCTTGCGGGCCTTTAGTAGTAAATCTTATGGAATAGCTTATGGCCAATGTAATGGCCCACAGTAGCCTGCGAATATCATGAATTCTAATAATACTTACATCAGTAGAAACATGAAGTAATGTCTCCATTGTAATTAAATGATGTATTTAGAGCAGTGCACTAAATGGTCCCCTAGTGTGTTGGTGATATATTCTAATAGTCTTCTCTTTACAGCCCCACATGGTAATATTCATGCTTTATTCTGGAGGGCTTTGCTTCTTACTGAACATTTGAATTGCAACATTAAGTGGTAAAGTGGATTACAGCAGACCTCCATGAATATGGATTCAAATCAAGAATCTAAGTGCTTAAAAAATAAAATGTTACTATTTAAACAGAATGATTATCAAAACATTTTGATATGGAGGGATGTCATGAGTTCTTTTTTTTTCCTTTTTTTTTTTCCAGACACATCCTGGACCCAGATCAAATTTGATGCAATTAAATACTGAACATGGGTAGAGATCCAAGTTTAATTCACCTAAATATTTTGCACTGCAGCTATGGAATTTAATTTTGATTATTTAAGGCATAAATTTTTTAAATAATTATGTTGTTACTATATTTTAAATGTAATTCTGAAAGGATTCAGACTACAGTACATTGCCAACTGATATGACTGCTGCTGATCGTAAATGTTTCATATTTATAAAAGGAGTATCTGCTGCTTCAGAGAGAGAAAATAAACTCATTTCTGTTGATTAAGTAGCAACAAAAATGTTCATTTATGTATTTCTACTTTTTATTTTTCCAGTAAACCAGCCAGTAATATAACAGCTGGAGGTACTGAGGGCCTGAGGCAAAGCTAAGGGCATAGCCAGAGATTGTGCGATATTAGGAAATATATTACAGAATATGTAAAACTATGGCTGACATCTCATTATGAAGCAGTGTTTTTATATATTATTTTTAAAGAAAAGCAGATTTTAGCATTTGAAAAAAAATCAGAATACACCCATCTATATCAATAAGAAATTTTATTAAAAGCTTCCATTCATTCACTGTATGTCAGCTTTTCCAATAATTGCTTGTGAAATACTGTTTCCTTGTGGCACTCAAGCTACAAAAGCAACATGTTCAGAACTCTGCTCAAAATAAATTCTTTAGGAATTCATGCATATAGACATACAGATTTTCATATGATTAAGCATTAGTTAGCCATGTACCATGTTGCCAGTCTTATATTTTGTCTGTCAATATATTTTTGTCTGTCAATATTTTGTTATGTAGTGTTTTCTGGAATAAACAATATTCATGTAGGAAAACTCCAGAGATTGGGAGAGTTGATTTGTGTTTTGCTTTTAGTTAGTTTGTTTGTTTTTTCTACTTTAGGGCCAGTAACTAAATAAGCAGTGTGGGTTTTGTGGCCCCAGGTTTTAGAAATGAATGAGCTTTGTAGTTAGAGAGACCTAGCACAGAAAAGAGTCATACAGTTGAAAATGTACCTAGGTTGCCTGGCACAACCTACTTGGTTAGAGCTTTCCTTGGATGATATATTAATGGTCACCTTTGCTTCAGATTTTGGAAAGACCAGTTTGACCTTAAACTTCCAGAAACAGATCATCCAAATCTAGACTTAGCCACTCTAGGGCAAGCTGCTGAATGAAGCAACTGTTGTACATCAAAAATACTTTAACCTTTAGAAAATAATAGCTTGAGTTTCCAAAGGGCATACATTCAGAAAAGCTGTAATCCTTTCTGCTCTAGTCCTAAATTTTGCCTATTTTTATATGTGATAATTTTTAAGGTTTAAAAGTATTCTGTTCACAGTTCTTTAATTTTCAGGTGTCTATGCCCTGTCACTTTCTGCCTAAAGTAGAGATGTCAAAATGAGTTGTTCTCACAGTGTTCCTAAATGATTCAATGACTCCTGAGCTACTGACAGGAGAAGGTTTTTATTAAAAAAATAGATCTTGTGGTAAATTTTTTCCTTTTTTTTTTTTTTTTTTTTTTTTGTGAACTAGTTAATTTTGCAGACATAAAAGGTCTCAATAAGATATAAGCAATGTTAATGTAGGTTATTGTAAACAACTTTAGCAACTGAAATGACTCTTCCAGTTTAAGATCTTGGTCAACAGAGTGCTTAAGCCCACACAAAGTCAGCCCATAGTTTGAGAGAATGCTTGTTTTTGGGTTAACCAGAACTTCAGGTACTTCACAGCCAATAGGACAGTCCCTGGTCATAGGTGGGAGATGCAGGAAAGAAAGTATTGATTCTGGACATACTTTAATTTTACTAGAGTATTTCCAAGGGACCCTGGAGAAAGATCATCTTGACCAAAGCAGATAAATGTCTTTTTCATTATTACCCCTAGGGAGGTGTTTCAGTGTGTCTGCAAACCACTGAGAATCTAAAACTCTCTGGCTCAAGAGACTCTATGTAGAGACTGGGGAAATTTCCTTAGGATTAACTAGAAGCCATGATCTGGGTATCAAACTCACAGAAAAGATCTAAGTATTATATCAAAGATCAAAAATTTTTTAAGCTTCACAATCAGGATTTCTGGAAGAAGTTGAATCTTACCTTTAGCCATTTTATATTGGGAAAGGAACCCCTGTTTTGTCTGACTTGTATTTAGGAAACTAATTCACCATCTAGACATTGAATACCCCCAAAGTTGTTCCTAGGGTAATTGCAAATAGGTGCTGTCCAGGGAAGTAAATTTTAAGATGATACCTTAAAGTATAACAAAATAAGGTAAACATAAAAAATCATCACATTCTATTAATTATAGAATCAGAGAATGGTTATGATTAGAAGTCATCTTAAGATCATCTTGTTCCAACCCTCCTGCATGGGCAGGCACACTTTCCACAAGACCAGCTTGATCAAAGTCCCATCCAACCTGGCCTTGAACACTTCCAGGAAGGACCAGCTAAAATCTCCCTGGGCAACCTGATCTAGTGGAAAGTGTCCCTGCTCATGCAGGAGGCTTGGAACAAGACAACCCTTCAGGCCCCTTCCAACCCCAGACCTTCTATGATTCCCTTATCTACCATTACTGTAGCCCCATTGTAGAAGGCCATCAAATTTGTCAGGCTTGACTTGACTTTGGTAAGCCCATACTGGCTGTCACCAATAATTTAGATGTGCCTGAGCATAGCTTCCAGGAGGATCTTCTCCATGGTCTTGCCAGACACAGAAGTGAAACTGATTGTCCTGGGTTTCTTATTTAATATTTTTTTAAATGGGGGTTATGTTTCTCCTTTTCCAGTGATTACACAAGACCTTGGAAACTAAATATAGAATAGATTTTGAGGTTTCAGGTAAAACTGAAATAAAGAAACCACATTTCTTATCAGTTTCTGATTACTTTTGAGAATTTGGTTGTTACTGATGTTTTTTCTACTTGGAAGACTTTTCAGCAGTCATGCTTCAAAAAACAACAGGCATGAAAAATAGGAAGGTATGCAAAAATAGAACTGTAGACATCTCCTTTTTGTGGTGCAGGGGAGGTGTGCACAAACATTATACCACGCAATAATCAGAAACAAAAAGCTGGATGATGCAGTTATAGTTTACTCTGCTGTACTCTGGACATTTGGGTTGCCCAAGAGAAGTTCCATGAAAAATTGCAAATCCTTAGTTCATGCCAATGAGACATGACAAGCATTTTACTTTTAATACATTCTTCTGTAATTTCCCTCTATACCTTGATCATTTACTACATTTTATTGTGTTCCAGGCCCAAAATTATGCATGATAGAGGCTAAAAATAGGGAAAATTTAAGGAGGAATGTATACAGGCAGGGTGGGAAGTTGGTCCTCTGGCTGGAGAAGGCTTCCTGGCCTTATAAAAATTATCATTTTGAGTGTTTATAGTCCAGATAAATGTTGGATATGAGCTAAGCCTAGAGTTCACCTAAATGTGTAAAAAATCCATTACTTGGTTTCTGTGCATATTTGAGCAGTGCCAGACAGTGCCATTTTCTGTTATTGAGCCATTTTTGGGGTTTTTAGCTACCTCCAGAAATGTTCTTGGAGCCAGCAGTACCCATGGTCAGAAGCTGCAGCAGCTAGAGATACTTCTCTTTTTACTTTTTTTGGTTTTGTCAATGTTTTCATCTTTGAAGATTTTATTTAATTAGCATACACCAAAAAATGCTTCTGAAGGAGGAAAATGGTAAGTTAAAATTTTGTTTAGACAAATGCTATAGCAAAATCTTTCCCAAGCTACAGCTGCAAAGAAAGATACAGAGAGCTTTAGATAAAGCATAAGAAATGGGAATCAGATTACCAGAGATCATTTTTTTCCTATGTCATTAACTCACAGTGAGTGTTAGATGTACAAAACATCACTTCTTACATGCATTTGTAAATGGTCTTGCTGATTGTTGGGTACATCTATAAAATGTGATGAATATATATAGTTAATTTAAAAAAGCAGCTTAATAAATATTAATATGTTTTTTAAGAATCCTTGTATATTTTAAATTACTTCTTTAAATCCTGGCTTTTGCTACCTTCCCATCTCAGATTGCCAAACTGTCCCTCCTTCCAGCTCTCATCTTTGGAATTATGATTTCAAGCTTTTGTAATTCAGGAATAGTTCTGCTTCAGGAATAGTTCTACCATCTTATGAAAGCGAGAAAGAAACATTTATTGCTTCACATGCATCCCCTACCATTCTCAGAATCAGCAACACTGGTGACAAAGGTGAGAACAATATCATAAATATAAAAATTAAATAAATGTAAATCCCATCCAGAATGTATTAGTTGTTGTTCTAGTAAAGCATCTCAGAAGTTCTCCTGAAGATGAAGCATGTATTCTGGTTGTAAGAGTTGCAGTGCACAGACTTGAGGGTTGATTCCTAAGCATGAAGAAGGCACAGCTGTGTTTCACATAGAATGCCTAAAAGATTATAAAATTTCTCAAAACAGAGGTTACAATTAAAGAGATTTTTTATAGTCTTAGGTGGGATTTTTCTAGCTGTTTTATCACTGCAGTCCTTCTGTACTAAGATGTCAGTTCAGATGGTAATCAAACTTCCTATTCAGTCAAGAATGGATTGCATTTTCTTTCATGTTTTACACAGTGTTCTGCCTTGTAATACTTTTTATTTTTCTCAGAAGTGTTGGAAATGAAACTATCTGAACCGTGCAAATGTGGGAAAAAATACTTTTAAAGAATTACTTTAAATATGGAGATCAAGGAAGTAACATTTTGGTGTGCTAATTTACTGACATACACACAAAAAAGCAAGAATTTATTTTGCTAATACTCATCAGGACTTATGTTTGAGTGAAAAGGATGGGCTTGGAAAGCACCTAATGAATAGTAGATGATTGCTCCTCATTTACTGTGGCAAAGACTTAGAAGGTACTTCTCCCATCTCATTCAAAAAGCAATTAACAATCCTAAGGGGTTGGTAATGGAAATGGTGGAATGGGGCTTTGAGCTACCTGGTCTAGTGAAAGGTATCCCTGTCCATGCAAGGAGGGTGGAAGGTCCTTTAAACCCAACCAATATTTTGATTCTATGCTATTAAAAGTAATTAACCAACTAGCAGCACTGCATTTTCTGTAGAAGAAACAAAAATACATACTGGAAGATAAAACCAAACACAAATGTATTCCTATTAATTAAAACCACTTAATCTCCATGGTCTGATTTCTGACAAGTGAATCA
The DNA here is from genome assembly GCA_023637945.1 of Phaethornis superciliosus. Lineage (NCBI taxonomy): Eukaryota > Metazoa > Chordata > Aves > Apodiformes > Trochilidae > Phaethornis > Phaethornis superciliosus. Next base: position 20,674,396 of record JAJQWJ010000007.1, on the reverse strand, counting down.
CATTTCATAATCCAGAGTCATTTGCTATAACAAAAATTATTTATATCTTCATTGTTGTTTTTCAGAGATTAATACAAATTCCTAATACTAAAAGTAAAACACCTTGTAAAGGTTTCTAAAATGACGGAGGTCAGTATCCAGTGAACCCAGAAAATCTTTCAAATAATCCCTCCCAAAAAAGTAGAGGGTCAGTGCTAGATTTATCAGCAAAGCGTTATATCAAAACAGAGCTATGAAAGAGCTATTTGGTTTTAGTTCCTCTATATATTCTTACACTATCACTGCACATATTCTACTTTTTTTTTCTTTTTTTTTTTTTTTTTTTTAATTAAATATCTAGAAAAACATATCGAGGAAGAATATTTACCAGGCTTACATGATATTCTGTTTTTCATATCTCCACTAAGATAAAGGCCCTGACTTAGCTTACAATTAGAAAATAAAAGGCTGTTATTGCATCCTGTTTAGACTATTACTGACATGAAAAACAACACTATTACGCTAGTCAAAGTTTTTCTTAAGAGATGTCCTAGACTGAAATGCTGATGGTGTGAAGTCAGGGTTGTGATACATCAGTGGAATTTGATGGGCAAAATGGTGGTATCTAATTGTGCTCTGAGTGGTGACTCCTACCAGTTCTATTAAATCTTTCTTTAATAACCATCACAGTCACATGAAATTATGTGTTATGTGTGTGCAAGTTCTTATTTAATGTGCATCTTGCAGGTCATATCACAATTTATCAGATTTAATATCTCCAAAATCAGTTTCTTTACAAATATTTAAAATGTAGAGAGAAGTTGACCCAGCTCAGAAACATGCAGGCAGGGGGGACACGCGCATAACAAGCAGTGTGTATTTTGCTATATGCCAATAATGGGTCAGGTAGTCCAGACATGTGATTACGACTCTGCATCTCCTGTATATTTATCCCATGATTCTCTTGTGCATCTGTTATTTACTTAAGTAATTTTTTACTGTTAGCTTTAGAGATATTTATGCTGGTGAATATTTTTTCCATTAAAGACCATCCAGAGGAAAAATTAATGTAGCAAGAAATACCGGCACATTAGTTAGTGCAACAAGGGACTGAAGCACATTTCATCAAGACTAAAGTGTTGAATGTTGTATAAGGTATAAAAATAGAATGAACTGGTAAGTCTGTCTGTTTCATACTGTGTATTTCAATAAGCATTTTGTATATATACTCCATTAGGATAAAAGAACCTGACACTGAATTGAAGTAGCTAAGCCAATACATTTTTTCAATAACAAGGCAACTATTTCATAGCAAATGACTACATATTTAAAGCATGAACTGATAGCTAGATGTATATATGAATAGAGTAAAATCTAGATGAAGCTATTTTTACAATGGTCTCAAAATATTATGTATATTTGGATGAGCACTGAGTAAGAGCTAGGTCACTCAAATGGAGAGATCTTTGTCTTTGAAGTAAAAAGTTCAGCAATGCATCTAAAAACAATCTTTACAATGCTACATATACACTTTTAAAATTATTTTTTTTTCATTTTTAAATAACCATTTTGTAGCTAATTTAATAAAGTAGTTGAAATTTAGGGTATAAAACTCAGCATTGCTTAGTGTAGGATGAGGGGGCAGTTAAAGGTCATTTCATTAGAGGTGAAAGACAGAAAAAAATTGCAGAAAAAGTATGTTGAAAATCTTTTTTCTGCCGTTTCAATTTCAATCTGACAGGGACTTGGCAGCTAACAGCAAAATCTGGGAAAGCCATGAACAAGGTTCAAAGCTGCTTTTTAAACGATAGCAAGTAGAAAAAAAGAAATGTGGAAAATAGACACTTACTCTTTTTTTTTTTTCTTCTCTCCCTGTACTAGATTAGGACAAACATGGCATACCAGAGAAGATTCTGAAGAATGAACAGTCCTGCACTTCCCATTGATCAATACTTTAAAAAGTATTTTCTGAAAGAAACAAATGACATAATTACATATAACCGAACATAGTTTACCTATCCAACGGTGAGAAAATGGGAATGTCTTTAAGTGCTTTTCAGACACTCACGTTCACAGAGATGTGCTGCAAATAGACTGGTGCAGATTAAGCTGGTGACCAGCAGAACTATGAATCAACACATTCCACAGAAGAAAATAAACAAGCAAATAACAAATAAGGAAATGTGTCAGAAGCCCTACTTTGAATTGACTACCTTATTTTAATTTGTTAATAGCTCATGATATACTGGAAATGTAGTTACACATTAATATTTATTTAAATAATTTTCTTTTAGTACCCCGAAACCTCTCAATAGGAGGTTCTTTAGCTTCAAACAGGGAAAAGCTGCTGACATACTAGCAAGTCTCCAGCATTTTCTTGGAAGTATTTCATCCTCTGCCTCTAGAAAAAACATTTTGACTATTATGCATTCATACAGTTCTGTCTCTTTTAGATTTGTCTGCATTGATACTAAGTCAGATATATTTGTTTCTCCTTAGAGACTTATTCATATAACAAAGATTACAGCAGCTCCTCAGCTTTAGCATAGCTCTTCAAGTTCTATGGCCCTGTCCAGACAGAGCAGATAAATAGAGGAGGCCAAACTGCAGGGTCAGCTAAGTGTGTGATGAAGAGGGACAGTGGTTTGATGAGGGTAAGTACTCAATTGAAGTCATTTTAGACATTGATCATTAATTAAGTTCCAAATGTGTTCAATAACTCAGCTATTCCAAAGTTTATTTTTTTTATTTTAAAGGAAGATGTCTTCCTATTATGAAAACCATTGAGATCACAACTGTATGCTTTACATATCATATTTCAGAAAATTAAAAGTCTGTATAAACAAAGATGTTCATACAAAAGAAATAACTATAGAATTTTAAAATTAGACTTTCTCTTTGGAAGGAATCTTAACTACTATACATGGAATATCCCAAAAGCATGAGCTGTGCTCATCGAGGATAAAAAGGAGTCTGGAATACAGAACAGATACATCCCCTCTGAAACCAGTTTGTGAAATGAAAAAAAAAAAAAGTGTTAGCACACAGACTGCATTAAACACCTTCACAACCAGTTAAGACCACTGCTTACAAAACATCAATAACTTTGTGATTGCTAAGGAATCTTTGGGGCATTTTGTACGAATGAAATATTTGTCTATAGTTTTGCGATTATTTACAGTGAAGATTAGACTGTTTGCAGCAGTTACCAATAGTTTAAATTCTTTTGATGTTTGTTGTTTCTTTTAATGGTAACTACACAGAAATAACCACTTATTTACTTTTAACACATCTGATAGTTTTTATTTTCAACTAAGCCTCTAAAACTATTTTACAACAATAACACTTTCTAAAGACATAAAGTCCAGAACTTAAGGTACAAACATGAGTATTACTGGGGATTCTTTTCCTGTTTCTTTACAGCATGATTGTACAATAAAGCCCATGGTCAATGTCTGCTATTTATTCCTATAGTACCACCCATGTAATAAGGTTTCTTTAATACTGATTTGAATTAGTTGCAGAAAGGAGTTCTGCAAAAATTTTCTCTTTTGTAATGGATAATACCAAAACATTGAAGAACACGGAATTAGATTTCCAGATGGCTCTTGTTTAGCATATCCCCTTTGAAACTACTTCCTACCAAGCAAAGAAAAAAACAGGCAACTTGAAATTCCTCAAGGAGTCAGTCCTAAACCTTTTGACCAGGATCCATCTGCACTAATGTCTTATTAAAAAGGAAAGCCCTGATACTAAAGCCAATATTTCTATTATTTGCAATTCATAGGAATATTTTGCAAAGTCAATTATCAGGATACTGCTTGTCTTCAGATCATCTGCCTGTCATTCATAAGTTATAGCTGCTCAGAGGCAGCAAGGTGGAGTTGCTGTCAGATGGAGGGGGAAGCTGCTAACAGGGTATTTTCAGGGTTAGGGTTCTGTCCCCACTCTGCATTCACCATCAGCTCTTTGCATATCCTTACAGGTTTAGTTGACATTTGCTATGTCAAAAGAGACCACTGACATCCTGTATAATACAAGTTACCTAATTTCACCGAGTTATTCCTGCACAGTCAGCAGAAAAGCATCCAGATCTTTGTAAGGCATCAAGAGGAGGACCTACCACTTCATGTTGCTGTGGTTAATCATCATAGGCACTGAAAATGCGTGTTTTATTTCTAATCTGGCTTTATCTGGATTTTTCTGAACGCCAGTTGTTGATACGTCGTCTTTTGACAGACTTTGGCTCTTGGCATCTCAAAGCAAAGGTAGATATAGCATTGTGACATACTATTCTCATTTATAATATCCGAAGAATAAGCCATCCCCCATTGCCACAGTATCTACTGGGATCTCATGTTTAATTGCTTTTCCACTACGACCTTTAAATACTTTCCACTCACCCTTCACCAAAATACAGTTTCTCATGTTGTAAATATGAACTTGTTTCTAGATATATTCGACTCTGTATTTGATCCAATCAAACCCTAGTTTGAATAGGTTCAGGTGATCAAACTTAACTACACGCAGTTATATTATTGACAACTTTGTGATAGATATACACTTTTACAATACTAATTTTATGTTTACTTCCAGCTCTATAACCTTAACTAAGACTGGAGTAAGGTGTGCAAGTTTTGATGAACTCCACCCAAAATACCAGTCTGGGTTTTTTGAAATTGACAACTGCTGTTATAAGTATTTGAATCTATGTTAGTATATGTATGTTATGTTGTACTTCAAGTACTCTGGAATTAGATAGGTGGAATTAGATATGAAACAAACACTCTTGTTCGTGAAAGAGTGGAGGATTTTTGTTTTGGTTTTTTTTTTTCAGAAAAAGTGCTCTGGTTAATCAAAAACCTGCAGTTTTCACAGGCAGAATGAACTCATAATCAGTCACAGTTTTATAACTAGATCACTAAAGGTGACAATATTTTAAATAGCAATTGATATCCTAATAGCAAAAAATGCTCATACCCTTCATGGGTGCCAAGATCTTGAGGTAAAGTCTGAAGTGTCTCTAATATTTTAACAGGAGTTTGGCCATTGTCATTTCTTCAGAAAAATAAAATTATAAAGTGGTTTCACAAAGTGATCAAGTAAATGAATATACATTCACTGATTGCAATTAATCGATTTAATGGGGAGGTGCCATAAAGGTCCTAAAGTTTATGAGTAAGATGACAAAATAGATCTTCTGTTTCTGGCACACACATATGGTCATAGAGGGGATTCAGTATTACCAAAAATTTATCTGGGTCATTGGTCATCCCTTTAATTCCTCTGATATCAACCATTTTGAACTGTAAATATCTGAACTGAAGAGAAGGGAAGACAACACAGGAATGTGGCAAAACAAATCCTGTGAATGCCAGTTTTGGTATTATAGAAACAACCTTCACAAAAAGGTCACTTGCTTTGTATTTATCTGGGAAAGGTCTTGAAAAATCTTCAGCTATGGTGGAAGAGAACCTAATTTTGTTGAGAAAAAAAGCAGAGTGTGTGTTAATGTAATTTCTATTGGACGAATTAAAAGCAGATATGCAGGGAATTCTTAAAAGTGAAGAGGCCCAGTGTCTGGGTACTTGTCACTCCTGAATTTGGGAGAAATGCACTGGTATCCTTCACAGTGTTGTCTGCACCAGCAGCCTTAATGTTGCTGGACATCGCTGAAGGATGACAAAGAGCAAGTGTGACCTTGCAATGACAATGAAATGGCTCTGGAGATCATTGCTGTACAATGTCCTTTAAAGAACAGAAACCCATCTACTGTCATCAGGATTGCACACATGGCTTAAAGACCTGTCCTGACTAGCTAAGAATATGATCCAGATCTAAGTTTGTAGGTTTTACAAAAAAGGTACCTGAAAATACTCTTAAAGGCATTTGTTATAAAGCTCACTAGAATGTTCCTAAATTAGTTGTGTATGCTATGCAGAATAATCCTACACCGCAGCAATGTAACAATTGTTTAGAGTGAAACATATAATTTAATTTCACAATTATACTTTATAACTGTGCTTTTTATACTACATTAAGATGTTTCTCTTATCATATACAACCACCAAATGGAGAAAGAGAGCTAATGTATCTGTCAACCTTCAGCAATCTCTGTGCATCCTAGGATAAATGAATCCCCCAGGAGTAATTCTGCTGAAGTCACTAACAGATAAATTTGGGCTCTTAGTTCAACTGTAGTTCTCTGGGGCAGAGAACCCTTGGGGTTTTTATTTTATTCTCTCAAAAGTAATAACAGTTGCAAATGGACTCTGATCTCTGATGTTCTTATGTCTAGATTTTAATACTTATATGATCCATATGCAAAAATAATACATAAACAATTATTTTAAAACATTTGACTTTCAGTGGAAAAATATGTACCATCTATATTACACGTATACATATTCATCTGCAGTATATATCGGGCTAGGGGTGCTTTGTTCTTTTTAATTCACATATTAAAGTATTTCTTCCTGTTCCTATCTATCTTTTTAAATTTCCTATCCACTTTTTTAAACAAAAGGCGATGAGTTTGCTTCAGGATGGCGTGTTTCAGCTTATGGTGTTTTACTGTATCTCTCAAACCACACTGGTACTAGATATCTCCCTGTGGAAAGTAGCAATTACCTTCAATCTCTCTGATCTGAAGTAATCCCTGCTACATGCGCAGCTCATTGTGAGTGATGAGGGCCTACTGTTTGCTGAGTCTAAAACCAAATGATCTTTCACAAGCAAAAATTAAACTTGAAATAGGATTCTCTCGCTCTTGATTCCTACTCTATTTTTGCCGTGTACTTTATATATTCCCAAATAAGGTTCAGGCTGGCTACAGATGGTGCTGGTGTGTAATGAGACAGGCTCAGGAACTGCTCCAGTTCCCAGGGGAGGGTTCTGTAATGGAACTAACTATGTATTGTCCACCTTATATCCTAGATTTGATTTTGGACTATTTGCCCAACTGTGTTTGTTTATTGCTTAGCACTGGAGGGCTTCCATTAACTATGGGTTGATTGAACACAGACTATGGAGTTAGGAGGAATGGAGCATTTTTTTCTTCTGAATGCTGATGTAATCCCTTTTCTTGAGCTGACAGTTTAGTCCTTTCACCAATAGAAACTGTTAGAAATAATCTGGCCTCTGCATGATGCTGGTGGAAGATAGGTTTTGGGTTTTTTTCTGCTTTGAACAAGCTCTACCTGATTTACTGAAAACAAATGCTTCCAAAGTTTGTAAGAACACAAAAACATCACCTGATAAAATACTGTTACTCAGAGATGAGAGTGGAAATTGCCATCTTTCTGATAGGGAGAAATTTATGGATGATGCTAGGCATTTTGTTCATATAGCATAGTAATATATTGTAATAATTCTAAAACAAAAGCTTAAATTTAGTAAATTAGGTATCAATATCCTGATATTAATTGAAGTTCTTTGACTTTTAACTAATGAAAGTTTCATCATTTTATTGAGGCAACATATTAAGAAACTAAAGTAAGAGTAGATAAATTGCTACCATTAAAAACATGATTAAATTATTTGTAATTACATTTAAACACACATATCCAAAGGAAGATTCTATTTTCTTGGGCAGTTCAGTAAACGAGAAATCAGAACCCTAACTGGCTTCTTCCAAATAGAGGAAATAAATTGTATTTTAATATGTAAATACTCACTTGCCCAGCATGCTGACAAAAATATGCTTTTTAAGACATCAGGCATATCAGTAGCTATTGAAATTTCTTTTATTGGGTTTTATTGTATGGGTGCTATTTGGTTTAATGTTAAGATAAGATTGTAAGAAATTACTTGTATAGATATCTACAATATATATAACATGGATATGATTTTATAGAAATACTTTTGAATATAGAAATAGATACAAATACATGCATGCATTAGATATTACACTTTTTAGTATTTTTAAATGTAAAGTGCATGAAACTGTGTTTCATTATCACACTGAAGAGGGATTGAAAAGTGACATTTTTCAAGTCTTTACCAAATCTACTGAGAACATATTGGCGACAGGTAAAAAATCTGATCATAGGTGCTGTCTGCATATTTTGGGTCTCCTGCCAGGGAGCTCACTGTGACCCACTGGGCTCTTGAACTTAGTTTCCTGGTGAGAGATGGTTTCTGCTTGCCCTGCTGAGCTTAGCTCCTCCTTCACAGTGTAGAGATGGTATTTGTGGTGTTAGAGTGAGCTGTCAATCACATCAGAAGATATATCTTTTCAGACTGCAACATCCTCTCTCTGACTTTAGACAAGCTACTTTAGGAAGATTACATTATTCAGTGTCCCAGCCCCAATATAGAATGACCAAGTGCTGGAGCAGACTGGGGGCACAGACCTTAGCCATGACAGACAGTGGGATGTGTTTTTTGAATTAAATGTAGCATGAGTCTTAGAAGTACAAATCTGGCCTGCCCTGCAGAATTGAACACTTTTTACATATGAAGACACAACACATAGCATAGGCATATACATATGTCAACAGAGTTTCTCCACCAGCTTAGCTCTCCCAATGACATAAGCCAAGAAAAATGCACTTCTGGCCACCTCTGCAGGTATGCTGACACAGAGAAGTCAGCCAACTTCTCTGAAGTTCAGCATGCTGCTGGGAACACTGCCCCTACCATGTCAAGGGAGCAGGATGCAGGGAATAATGTCCCACAGCACCAGCATTCACACCTGTTTTTACAGTGAGGTTTCACATGTGAAAAGAAAGCTTGCAAACACAGTAGAAGGCAGCCACTTACAAGGACGAAGTTTCTGTTTAAAAATAAGTTTTGTGTTGAAAGTTCATAATCCTCCAATGAATCTGAAGAGGCCATTTGATTTCAAATACTTTTTGTGTTTCCTTTCACTCTGCAAGAGTTATCTATTCTTTTATGTTTTACATGACTGCACAGCACAGTGTATGGTCACTGAGAACTCTAATTTCTTTTTGTTTCCAGAAATAATAGCTTTGGAGAATTCAATCAGAACTGGAAATTCAGAAAGCTAGTCCCAGGCTATTAAAAGAGGGAGTTAGACTTAAAAGTATTTGCCAGAAAGTCAAAGTCATACATTCTCTTTCTATATGACACAGTAAGACAACTGTGCAAACACCAATGTTGCTGAATACTCATTCACTTAGGAAATTATTTAGTATCAGGTGGGTGCCTCACTTTTTCAAGGTTGTTTTTTTGTGGTTGCTTTTTTTTGTTTGTTTGGGGGTTTTTTTGTGTGTGTGATGTCTTCAGACATTTCATGGCTTCAGCAAATATTAAAGTACTTCTTTGACTTAATTGCATTTTGCCAGCAGGATAACTGAGGCACACTGGAGCAGGTTCATAAGGAGAAGCTTACATGCCTTCTTACCTGCCTTTGTCAGATATCAACTGCATCTCTGTTGCTCACAGAACCCAAGAACTCACATCACATACAACCACTATCTAAATATGATTAAGACACTCATCATCTGTTTCACTCCCATAGTAACAAAAATCACAAAATAGGTGTTCATCTATATATCTTTGTTTATGGTTCTGCAAATATTGACTAGAAATGCTTAAACTCAAGTCTCTTTCCAACTGACTGCCATCACAAAGAGAACATGGAGCCAGCACCCTTTTCTCTCTCAGTCTGTCTTAATCAGGGTTCTTTTGCACAAAAGAGACCAGCTTCAGCAGAAAGGTCTGGAAGTAACCCTGAATATTTTGTTAGCTTTTGCTTGCAGTGGGCAGAGTGGCTTTGAAAGAATCACTGAGCCACTACATCAAGAACCAAGGGCTCTTTTCCTGTCAGGTTTGTAAATCCTCCATATTTCCTACTTCTCAGCATGCAAAACTGCCGGTTTAGCACGTTGGAGTTCCTCTCAGAAGGTGCTCTGTTTGTCACCTATCACCCCATCCATAGCATGGGAGACCCTCAGGATCCACACTGTGCCCAAGGAGGCTTTGACCACCGTATGAGACTTTCTCCCTGCTCATCATTAAGAAAAAAGCACCAGGTAATGGAAAATAACTCATTTGAAAGGACTTTGTCAGTCATTACAGGCAGTACTTTGAGACCACATATTAGAAGCCAAAGAAATGGCATTATGACCTCCCAAATTTGAAATCATAACAACATGATGAGTAAAATCAGGAGTTTGGCTAAATTTTCTGAATTACTTTTACCAGTGTTTTTTTAGCTACATGCCCATTTAAGCGTTCCTTCACTGGAGTTTTTGGAATAAACAGCAGTCACAGACAGATTGGTCTTGCATGAACTGAATGAAGAATTTCCATTTTAAGGTCTTTCCTGCTTACTTTTAGGCTTTGTTGATGTGACTTTGCGTCTCTCTGTGTTTGAGTCTACTTTGGGGACCTCGTGCAGTAAGTTACAATGATGGAGCATGACAGTCAGAATAGCACACACTATTAGCTAGAGCTCAACTCTATTACAGTACTATGTTTGGTGACACAGAATCAAGAGACTCAAGGATACAAGGTCAAAGGTAGCAAAACATTACATTAATCTGTTCTGTTTGCAGGCACAAGTACGTCAGTCTCCAAGTATAATATAGTGTTGACTGTTTAATTATAAGAAACAAAGTGCTAAGTGTTTTATTTAATTAAAAAAATTCTAAAAATAAAAAAAGAATAAGAAAACACCATATTATTTAGCTTGGCATAAAAAAGCAGGAGTTGTTTCCTCTTATTTTATTAATTCACTGTTTACTATTGGGTTTTTTGAGCAGTAGTCAACCTACTCATAATAAATAAAATTGAGAGGAAGGTGCAACAAAATGAAGAAACCAAAAAGAAACCGAAAAGAGGCACTTAGTTTGTAAGTTTGCAAATATAAATCATTTAAAATTAAACACAGGTGTATGGTTTCCTGGAAAAGGAATCTACATTTGTAACTATGCACTGTAATATCACAAATATTGGGTATTTTTAACTATTTTATTAATTTATAACCATAAACTAAAGAAAAAATAGCTTTAGTATAGGAATAATTATTTCTCTGAAGATTTATTCATTTTGTAAAGGTAAAAGATCACTGTGAAATGGAGCAGAGGCATGCATTTTTAAGGAAGTTTGGATAATGTAACAAGCCATTTACATCCAAAAAATAAAGGCCAAGATATACTTTTTGTTATTCCAGGAAATTTCTGTAGTAGCCAGACTGAGTTGAAATGAATTATGTTGATAGAGTAGTATAAATAATCCCATATGACACATAGGTCTGCAACTTCACACGGGTGTTTAAATGGCCTCAAGAGAGTTTGAGGCTGAAAATAGCAAAGATTTTATGTTTCTTACTCTCGTACAGGGTATTAACTTCCCATTAGTTTCTTAAATCTCCAAACGGAGCAAACCCACTGAATGTATATTAAATTTTCTATTTCAGTAAAACATACTGTCACTAAAAAAATATTTCTTTTATAGCTATATACTTTTGGTACATACACTTCTAGATGAAATTTTCAGATTTTCTTTTTTTTTTAACATGTTTGGTAGTCATTAACATCAGATTGCCTTTCATTAAATTCAACAAAAGTGGTCCATCCACTTTGCTCTGCCTGTGAGTCCCAGATTCAGTGCTTGTCCCCGCGCCGGCAGCAGCGGCAGAGTAGGGGGTAGCACAGCTCCCCTCCAGCAGAGCAAGCCCAAGGAGCAGTGTGTAGTGAGATGAGGCAACAACCAGGTGCTGCCAGTCACCAGGCAGTGGACCGTGTGCCCGCATTCTCCACCAGATGTAGCAAGACGAACCTTTCTTGGGGTATGACTCTCTGCAGTCAGACCGGTGGTCTGGCAGAAGCTGATGCCTTCAGGGTCGGTCAGTCAGTCTGGGTAAGAGCTAGTGCCCCCAACTCGACCAACCTCTCCTCTGGCCTGCTCTGTAAGTGAGCTGAGCTTGTGCTGGAGGCCATGCCTTTTA